>JADRCD010206059.1:0-20888 GCA_019843815.1 Montemys delectorum | reverse complement strand
AGATTCCTGTGGTGTTTTTTAGAATTCTAGAGAGAGAAAAAAGTTGCCTTTTCCCCCCAGGCTCTTTCTTCTAGGCCATTAGAGAGAACCATTCATCTCTGAAATCAATAGTAACCCCTAAGAATCTGTCTGGTCCACATTAGGGACCAAAGCTGGCTTTAAAGCAAACCACATGGCTACTGAGCTCCCGAATGAAGTTAAAGGAAAAAAAAATTACATGGTATGAGGTAAAGGTGAATAATATAATCTACCTGGCAGGGAGAGTTGGTGCCTTAGCATTCTAAAACACTTCCAAGAGCCACTTTGCACTTCTCTGCCATCTAGACAAAGCCAAAAGAACTTAGGTATTTTCATAAACTCAGTCCCTAGGGAACGAACTCTGTAGCCAGTCCCATAGTCCCCAAAGGAGGCTCTACTCCCAGGCATCTAGTACACCCAGGATCTTAGGATGAAGGGTGAGGAGGACACAACACCTGTTCCAACACCACCAGGAATAATTGGGACCAGCAGGATCCAGGGACACAGGAACCCCACCCAACCAGTGGCTTGGGTTCCTCCCAACCTGTGCTGGTTTACCTTGGGCACTATTAACTCTGCAGCCAGCCCAACAGTCCTCAGAGGAGACTCCACTCCCAGGTACTCTAGCACTCCCAGGATCTCAGGATCCCAAGATTCCTAGAGCCCAGGAGATTGGTCACACAAGGATCTCAGGGTCTCAGAGGCAGCTTGACTCCTAGGAACACTGACACTCCCAGAATCACAGGATCATGGAGACAGCTGGACTCTGAGGAGGTCTGACTCAACCAGGATTACAGGAAGGACAAGCTTAAGTCAGATATAGCTAGGGCAGGTAGCACTAGAGATAACCAGTTGGCAGGAGGCAAGCATAAGAACATAAACAATAGAAACCAAGGTTACTTGGCATCATCAGAACCCAATTCTCCCACTATAGCAAGTCCTGGATACACTATCACACCAAAAACACAAGACTCAGATCTAAAGTCACTTCTCGTGACAATGATAGAGGAGTTTAAGATAGACATAAATAACTTCATCAAAGAAATACAGAAAAGCACAGGTAAAGAAGAAGAAGCCCATAAAGAAGAATCACAAAAAACTCTTAAAGAATTACAGGAAAATGCAATCAAACAGGAGAAGAAAATAAACAAAACCATCCAAGGTCTAAAAATGGAAACAGAAACAATAAAGAAATCAGAAAGGGAGACAACACTGAAGTTAGAAAACCTAGGAAAGAGAGTCATAAATGCAAGCATCACCAACAAAATACAAGAGATAGAAGAGAGAATCTCAGGGGCAGAAGATGCCTTTGAAAACCTTGACACAACAGTCAAAGAAAATGCAAAATGCAAAAAGCTCCTAATCCAAAACACTCAGGAAAACCAGGAAACAATGAGAAGACCAAACCTAAGGATAATAGGTATAGAAGAGAGTGAAGACTCCCAAGGTAATGGGCCAGTAAATATCTTCAACAAAATTATAGAAGAAAACTTCCCTAACCTAAAGAAAGAGATGCCCATGAACATACAAGAAACCTATAGAACTCCAAATAGACTGGACTAGAAAAGAAATTCTTCCTGTCACATAATAATCAAAACACCAAATACATTAAATAATGAAATAATATTAAAAGCAGTAAGGGAAAAAAGGTCAAGTAACATATAAAGGCAGACATATCAGAATTACACCAGACTTCTCACCAGAGACTATGACAGCTGGAAGATCCTGGACAGATGTCATACAGACTCTTAAGAGAACATAAATGCCAGCCCAGACTACTATACCCAGCAAAACTCTCAATTACCATAGACAGAGAAACCAAGATATTCCATGACAAAACCAAATTTACATAATATCTTTCCACAAATCCAGACCTACAAAGGATAATAAATGGAAAACACCAACACAAGGAGGGAAACTACACCCTAGAAAAAGCAAGAAAGTAATCTTTCAATAAGCCCAAAAGAAGATAGGCATACAAACATAATTCCACCTCTAACAACAAAAATAAGAATGAATAACAATCACTTTTAACATCAATAGACTCAATTCTCCAATAAAAAGACATAGACTAAGAGATTGGATATGTAAACAGGACTAGACATTTTGTTGCATACAGGAAACCCACCTCAATGACAAAGACAGACACTATCTCAGAGTAAAAGGTTGGAATACAATTTTCCAAGCAAATAGTTCCAAGAAACAAGCTGGGGTAGCCATTCTAATATCAAATAAAATCAACTTTCAAACAAAAGTTTTCAAAAAGCATAAGGAAGGACACTTCATACTGATCAGAGGAAAACTCTACCAAGATGAAATCTCAGTTCTGAAGATCTATGCTCTAAATGCAAAGAAACCCACATTCATAAAAGAAATTTTGCTAAAGCTCAAAGCACACATCCCACCCCACCCACGAATAGTGGGAGACTTCAACACCCCACTCTCATCAATGGACAGATGATGGAAACACAAACTAAACAGAGACACAGTGAAACTAACAGAAGATATAAATCAAATGGATTTAACAGATATCTATAGAACATTTCATCTTAAAACAAAAGAATACACCTTCTTCACTGCAACTCATGGTACCTTTTCCAAAAATGACTTTATAATCAGTTACAAAATAGGCCTCAACTGATACAAGAAGATTGAAATAATCCCATGCATCCCATCAGATCACCATGGACTAAGGCTGGTCTTCAATAACAACAAAAACAATAGAAAGCCCACATACACATGAAAGCTGAACAATTCCTTATTCAATATCATGGTCATGAAAGAAATAAAGAAAGAAATTAAAGACTTTTTAGAATTTATTGAAAATGAAGGCACAATATATCCAAACTTATGGGACACAATGATAGCAGTGCCAAGAGGAAAACTCATAGCTCTGAGAACCTCCAAAAAGAAACTGAAGAGAGCATACACTAGCAACTTAATAGCACATCTGAAAGCTCTAGAACAAAAAGAAGTAAATATACCCAAGAGGAGTAGATGGCAGTAAATAATCAAATACAGGGCTGAAATCCACCAAATAGAAGCAAAAAGAACTATACAAAGAATCAGAAAAACCTAGAGCTGGTTCTTTGAGAAAATCAACAAGATAGATAAACCCTTAGCCAAACTAACCAGAGGGCAGAGAGACAGTATCCAAATTATTAAAATCAGAAATGAAAAGAGAGACATAACAATGGAAAGCATGGAAATTCAAAAAACTATCAGATCCTACTACAAATGTTTATACTCAAGTAAATTGGAAAGTCTTGATGAAATGGACAATTTTCTAGACACATACAAGGTGCCAAAGCTAATAAAGGATCAGATAAACCATCTAAACAGTCCCCATATCCCCTAAAGAAACATAACCAATCATTAATAGTCTCCCAACCAAAAGAGCCCAGGACCAGATGGGTTTAATGGAGAATTCTTTCAGACTGTTAAAGACCTAATACCAATACTCTTCAAACTATTCCCCAAAATAGAAACAGAAGGTACACTACACAATTCATTCTATGAAGCCAGGATTATACTTATACCTGAACCACACAGAGACCAAACAAAGAAAGAGAACTTCTGATCAATCTCCCTATGAACATTGAAGTAAAAATACTCAATAAAATTCTTGCCAACCAGAATCAAGAACACATCAAAATGATCATTCACCATGACCAAGTAGGCTTCATCCCAAGGGTGCAGGGATGGTTCAATATATGGAAATCCATCAACGTAATCCACTACATAAAGAAACTTAAAGAAAAAAGAACATATGATCATTTCATTAAATGCTGAGAAAGCATTTAGCAAAACCCAGCACCCCTTCATGATAAAAGTCTTGTAAAGGTCAAGAATTCAAGGTCTATACCCAAACATAGTAAAAGCAAATGCAGCAAACCAGTAGCCAACATCAAACTAAATGGAGAGAAACTTGAAGCAATCTCACTAAAATCAGATATTAGACAAGGCTACCCACTCTATCCCTATCTATTCAACATAGTACTTGATGTTCTAGCTAGGGAAATTAGACAGTAAAAGGAAGTAAAAGGGATATAAAATCGAAAGGAAGTAGTCAAAATATCACTATTTGTAGATGATATATCCATTTACTTAAGTGAACCCCAAAAAATCCACCAGAGAATTCCCAAAGCTGATAAACAACTTCAGCAAAGTGGCTCAATACAAAATCAACTCAAACAAATTAGTAGCCTTCCTCTACTCAAAGGATTAACAGGCTGAGAAAGAAATTAGGGAAATGATACCATTCACAATAGTCACAAATAATATTACATACCTTGGTGTGACTCTAACAAAAAAAGTAAAATATCTGTATGACAAGAACTTCAAGTCTCTGAAGAAAGAAATCAAAGAAGATCTCAGAAGATGGAATGATCTCCCATGCTCATGAATTGGCAAGATGTAAAAATGGCCATCTTGCCAAAGGCAATCTACAGATTCAATACAATTCTCATCAAAATTCCAACTCAATTCTTCTTAGAGTTAGAAATAGCAATTTGCATATTCATTTGGAATAACAAAAAAAAAAAAAAAACCCAGGTTAGCAAAAACTATCCTCAGTAATAAAAGAACTCCTGGGGGAAATCACCATCCCTGACATCAAGCTGTATTAAAGAACAATAGTGATAAAAACTACATGATATTGGTATAGAAACAAGCAGAAAGATCAGTGGAATAGAATTGAAGACCCAGAAATGAACTCACACACATATCTTTGATCTTTGACAAAGGAGCTAAAACCATCCAGTGGAAAAAAGACAGCATTTTAAACAAATGGTGTTGGTTCAACTGGAGATCAGCACGTAGAAAAATGCAAATCAAACCAATCTTAACTTCTTGTACAAAGCTCAAGTCCAGTTTGATCAAGGACCTCAACATAAAACCAGATACATTGAAACTTATCAAGGAGAAAGTCGGGAAGAGCCTTGAACACATGGACACAGGGGGAAAATTCCTGAACAGAGCACCAACAGCTTATGCTATAAGATCAAGAATGGACAAATGGGACCTTATAAAATTGCAAAGCTTCTGTAAGGAAAAGGACACTGTCAATAGGACAAAAAGATAACCAACAGATTGGGAAAAGATCTTTACCAATTCTACATCTGATAGAGAGCTAATATCAAATATATACAAAGAACTCAAGAATTTAGACTCCAGAGAACCAAATAACCCTTTTAAAAAATGAGTACAGAGCTAAACAAAGAATTTTCAACTGAGGAATATAGAGTGGCCAAGAAGCAGCTAAAGAAATGTTCAACATCCTTAGTCATCAGGGAAATGCAAATCAAAACAACCAGTCAGAATGGCTAAATTAAAAAACTCAGGTGACAGCAGATGCTGGCAAGGATGTGGAGAAAGAGGAACACTGCTCCATTGCTGGTGAGAATGAAAGCTGGTACAAGCCCTTTGTAAATCAGTTTGGTGGTCCCTCAGATAGTCAGACATAGGACCCAGCTATACAACAGATCATGCTCAAACACATAATAAGGACACATGCTCCACTATGTTCATAGCAGCCTCATTTATAATATCCAGGAGCTGGAAAGAACCCAGGTGTCTTTCAACAGAGGACTGGATACAGAAAATGTGGTACATTTACACAATGGAGTACTACTCAGCTATTAAAAATGATGCATTCATGAAATTCTTAAGCAAATGGATAGAACTAGAAAATATCCTGAGTGAAGTAATCCAATCTTAAAAGAACACACATATTATGCACTCACTGATAACTGGACATTAGCCCCAAAGCTCCAAATAACCAGGATACAATTCACAGACCACATGAAGCTCTATAAGAAAGAAGACCAAAGTGTGGGTGCTTTGATCCTTCTTAGAAGAAGAACAAAATACTCACAGGAGCAAATATGGAGATAAAGTTTTGAGCAGAGACTGAAGGAAAGGCCACCCAGAGACTTTCCAACCTAGGGATTTATCCCATATACAGTTACCAAACTCAGACACTATTGTGGATGCCAAGAAGTGCATGCTGAAAGGAGCCTGAGATGACAGTCTCCTGAGAGACCCTGCCAAAGCCTTACAAATACAGAGGCAGATGTTCAAGCCAACTATTGGACTGAGTGGAGGGTCCCTAATAGAGGAGTTAGAGAAAGGACTGAAGGAATTGAAGGGGTTTGCAACCCCAGAAGAAGAACAATATCAACCAACCACATCCCCCAGAGCTCCCAGGGACTAAGCCATTAACAAAGGAGTACACATGGCTCCAGCTATATATGTAGCAGAGGATTGTCCTTGTCATGCATCAGTGGGAGCAGAGGTCCTCGGTCCTATGAAGGCTAGATAGATGCCCCAGTGTAGGGGAATTGAGGGCGGGGTGTTAGCATCACCGAGTGCCTGCACCTGTAAATAGGCAGGACCACAGATCTGTTACCATGGCAATGCCCCCCCCCCCCCTTCCCAAGAACCCCTAGGGCTACCCAATTTCACCTGGGCAGTACATACGTCATCACGCAGATATAAAGAAGAAACCCTCCTCTCTCCGCCCTTTTTTGCTCTCTCTCCCCCTCTCTCTTTCCGCGCTACTCCCCCCTCTCCTTCTCTTAATTAAACCTCTTACATGGAACTGTTTGGACCTAGAGTGTGGTGCTTTCTGACGAGAACAAAAGCGGCCGTTCCTAACACAGGGAGGTGGTAGTTTGTGGGTGGGTGAGTGGAGGCACACCCTCATAGAAACAGGGGGAGGGAAGATGTGATAGGGTGTTTCTGGGAGGGAGGGAAATCGAAAAAGGACTTAACATTTGAAATGTAGCCGGGAGGTGGTGGCGCACACCTTTAATCCCAGCACTTGGGAGGCAGAGGCAGGCGGATTTCTGAGTTCGAGGCTAGCCTGGTCTACAGAGTGAGTTCCAGGACAGCCAGGGCTACACAGAGAAACCCTGTCTCGAAAAACGTGGTTTGCAGATCGAAGAGGAGGCTGGCTATTAAGAGATGCAAGCATTTTGAATTGGGAGGTGACAAGAAGAGAAAGGGCCAAGCGATCCAGTTCTAAGCCGATTTTTATGAAGACAATTAAATCTTGACCTTTTACCCTCTTTGATTGGAGTTGGTCTTTTGTGAGGGAATAAATTAAAGCTTTCAGAAATTAAAAAAAAAAAAAAGAAAAAGAAAAATGTGGTTTGACGTGGTTTGTATATTTTTTCCTTTAATCTTGGGCATTTTGTTTCTCTTTCTGAGAACGTAACTTGAAGCACTACAGAGCCAATAATCCTATAAAGTAAATTCTCAAACCTGTACAGTTTTATATACATTCACAATGTACTTTTGCTGTCTTCTAGATAATTTATTTTGCAACACATTACTGCACAGTTGTAAATAACTTATGTACTGTAACATCACTTTCATTTATGTGTAAATAAATAAATTAATTAATTAAACTGTTAAAAAACATTTGAAATGTAAATAAAGAAAATATCTAATTAAAAAAAAAAAACAAAAAGAGACTGGTTCCATGTCTTAATCACTATAAACTATGCTGTAATATTTCATATGCAGAAACTAAATACACCAATATCTTTTTAAAAGAAAAATTAATAAATCTTAATATACATACATTTAAAAAAAGTAAAAAAAATAAAATAAAATAAAATAAACTCAGTCCCCATATATTGTCCAGCCACTGTTGCCTCTAAGGGTTGGAAGATGGTGTTCTGACTCTCCTAGTGGACCTTGAGAGCAGTGTGGGTACTTTCTTGTTGGCCAGTCTTGCTTGTCCACATTAGCTACATCCTTGGTAGGTTAGTGGAAGCCCACCTCACACATTTTTTTTTTTCAAATTCTGGAAAGAGGTAAGCTCTTCCTGGCCCTTGGTATTTCATCTCTCCATATCAATCAGACTACATATTTGGAATAGTACAAGTCTACAGATAATTTATCTTGGGCCATTCTTGCTGCTTAATAGTCATCTACTGCCCACCTCTGTATTTGACATGACATTCATGTTTGTTATTGCTAGGCAAATCTTTTTGAAATATACCAACAAATTCTTCTTACTTCCCATCAACTCAAAGACTGTCATCAGATAGCAATTGTTCTTTTAGGCCACACATAAAGGTGTTAAAGGCGCATACACTGGCTTAACACTGAGATCAATGATTCACACTCTCAGAATATCTAGGCAAACAGATGTGAAATTCATGTCCTGACCAGAGAGCTTCATGCTTACACAGAGGACACAAAGCACAAGAGAGACCCAATTACGGCTGCAAAGTTGTGAGCCAAGTTCATGAGACTAGAAAGATTCACAGCAGTTGGACACCAGATTGATACATCCCAAGCCATCCAATTATGACTCATGATCCACACACCTTTATAATACTGTAAATTGTGGGCAAAAAGGAGTGGGATGTCTCCTAGGTATTTCATATCTGAAGAGATTGCTGTATATGCAGGGCACACGTTTTTAGGAGGAATAAATTGTTTTCATGAGCTCTATCCCTGGAATCTGGAGTTCAATGCTCTCAAGAAGAAACATGTCATATTCCTTAAAATTTATAAAATATTATAATACAAATAAGTATTATAAAAGTTATTTGATATAAAACAACAATCAGTTTAACAGTCTTATGTAGATGTTCGACTATAGCAATAGTGAAAATACATTGTTCTCAATATAAATTTTAAATAATTCCAAACATATTAACTGTATACTTCAAAATAATACATCACTACTGATATTTTCCTAAATGAACATAAATATATAAAGTCTTTTTGTTTGTTTTGTATTTAGTAGAGTTTTTTTTAAATTTTAAGGAATATGACAAAAAAGATATTGTAGGTATTGAAGGGGGGTCTCTGGGAGGAGTGGGGGTACAAAAGGGAAACAAGAATGTGATTTAATTCTATTTACTTAAAATATGTTTTTAAATGTTAACAAACTCAGATAAATTGAAATCATGTAACTTTTTTCATCATAATCCAATAAAAGTTTTAAAAAAAAAAAGAAGAAGAAGAAGAAACATGTACCATCAGGGAACTAAACACTCAAGTGGCCATTGAGTCCTTAGTCCATAGACAGTCAGCACCTATGACCAGAGTCCTTGCATGAGGGATGGAGGGGTTGGAGTAGGGTGGGAGGTACAACCACACCCTGTTCTCCACTGAGCAGAGCCCCTCAGACAGCCTAGGTGTTGTAACTCTATCGTCCATTAGAACAGCTTGGAGTCTCAGTCTGTAGGGGCAGACATGGGTCTTGCCCACTAGGTCATACTCTGAATATCAAAAGTTAAGAAAGGAGCCCTTGTTGATTACCCTAGCCTACCACACAGAGAAGTCTGCTGACTTGACCTGTACCCCACTTCTTCCCTACAGAATCACAACTCAGAAAATTGAGGCACAGAGAGATACACTGACTGACTTGGACCCAAACGTGGGACAGACAGGGCAGAACCATATCTTTACCCTTTGAGCCTCTCCATTCCATTGTCCTTCCTCCTTGACCTGTGGACTGAACTGCTCTATCATTCCAACTCATGCTGTGTACTTCTCTGCCCCAACACTCCACTTTTCATGCTTGGGACTTGTGAAATGTCCAAATTTCAGCAATCTCACATCATAAATAATAGCATTGTACACAGAGAGATAGAAAAAGGAGTCTGTTATTTTTCTTCTAATAAAATTAGACCATCTTCACCAATATGTAGATATCTATCATCAAAATGTGTTGGATATAATAGCCTTGGAACATACTTGATAACCGTATTTGAAGGTTTTTCTGGTGAAATCATATAACATCTGGCTACTCTCTGTGCAGTTTCAATAGCAAAGCCACTGAGACAGAGATTCTAAACCCTTCCTACCACTTCTTATAATTGCTTCCTACAGATAAAACCACGTTGGGGGCAGGCACGATGCACTCCCAGAGTCCCAACACTCAGAAGGCTGAGGTAGGAGGATTGTGAGCCTGATGCCAGCTCGTACTCTACAGCAAAGTCCAAAGCAAGACCCTGTCTCAAAACAACAGCACCTCCTCCCCCAAATCAAAGTCATAAGAGCACCAGCACTGTTCTTAATGTGGTTGTAGTATTGGTATTAATGGTATCATAGTTACATTTCATGCAACTGCCCCAAATACAGTGTTAAAATGCTGTTCTTGTCATCTTAAGAGGAGCCTTGTCGAGCATGTTGCCTTCTGAGAGGCTCTGCCCAGCAGCTGATGCAGACATATGCACCCACAGCCAAACAGTGGACAGAGCTTGGGAACTCTTATGGAAGAACA
Organism: Montemys delectorum; assembly: GCA_019843815.1. Taxonomy (NCBI): domain Eukaryota; kingdom Metazoa; phylum Chordata; class Mammalia; order Rodentia; family Muridae; genus Montemys; species Montemys delectorum. Next base: position 10,618 of record JADRCD010206059.1, on the reverse strand, counting down.
GGAGGAAGGAATGAGGGCCCAAAGGCAATAGGAACTCCACAAGAAGACCACTCGGGCTCCCAAAGTCTGAACTACCAACCAAAGAGCATAAATGGGATGGACCTAGGCCTCCCCACACATATGTAGCAGATGTGCAGCTTGGTCTTCATGTGGGTCCCAAACAACTGGAGCAGGGGCTATCCCAAAAGCTGTTCTCTGTATGTGGGATGTGTTCTTCTAGCTCAGCTGCTTTGTCTGGCCTCAGTGGGAGAGAAAGTGCCAAGCCTACCAGAGACTTGAAGTACCAGGGTGTCGGGGGAATACTGGGGGAGAGCACCTTCCCAGAGGAGAAGGGAAAGGGGAGGGGGAAGGATTGTGGGAGGGGGTGACTGTGAGCGGGATGTAAAGTGAATAAGTAAATAAAAAAAAATTAAATTAAAAAGAAGTTTTTTTAAAAAAGACCCCTGTGCCCCCAATCCCCCCTCCCTCCCATCTGTTTCTTTCAAATTCACCTTTATCCTTCAAGTGGTTCACACTGGGTAGGTCAGAGTGCTGTGGAGTACTATGCAGCTCAGCCTCCCTGGGAACGGCAACCCACTGTAGAAGTGAGGCAGAAAGAGGGGCAAGGTGAGTGGGAAGCCACCTTGCCGTGCCATTAAGACACTTTTAAATCCTTCCTCTGGCATTGTTTTCTAATCTATTTCTGACTTTTAAAAGAAGTCCTTAATAGCAGCCCAGGGCAATTATCATAAAAATACCATTGAAAAGAGAATAAATAATTCAGAGACCAGACAACAAGAGTAATTATATCACCCATTTCTATTTCTAAATAATTAAGGTATTCCTCAGATCCCGCATAATGTTCTGCATTATCTAGACCTGATGTTGGCTGGTGAAATCCTGGGCATTTCTTTAGAGAGAGGACCTGAGGGAGTCCTCTAGAAGTGCCATGGGCCAGAGTTAAAAGAAAGATCACTTCTGGGCCCTGGGCCCTGCTTCTAAAGTACAATGTAATGTCTGAAGCTCTGGAGTGATGTGTGTAAGTGGTTTTCTGAGCATATAGATGCTCACAGCTAAATTGAAGTTTAGTCTGTAGTAGAAGGAACTCAAAATTGAGCTAGCCTGTGGTTCATCAAGCACCTGATTCACCATACCCGCGACTCTGAGGACAAGTCTAGGGCTAGGTCTCAGGACACTGGGAGAGCCCAATAATAGCTAGATAGCCCAGGATAAGAAATTTAATCAAACCTCTCCAGTCACTTCCTAGACAGATATCCACCTCAGACCTGGGTGGGACCACCTACTTTATACACAGAACATGAGTGTCAAGCAGCTTCTCAAGATCAGCAGGCTGATCTAAAACCCAGGCAGGGCTGTCCTGCAGCCAAGAGCTGTGCAGGCTACCTATAATACATTCAAAGAGGCCATAATTTAACTGTTGTTAATATCCTTCTCCTTGCTCAGAAGAAATACACATTTATGTACTTTATATATGATTTAATTTGGGAAGAGATTAGATTGGTTGTATCAAGCAGATCATAGACCCCTTGATCTTATATTACTGGCAAACTCATGTTACGATGATAATTGCAAGTCAAAATAAATGGATATTGTGACTCACGATAAACTGATGAAACCCATCTGTACACACTTGCCAGAGAGAAGAAAGCAGCTCTGTGCTGTAAAAAATGGGTTAGGAGCATGGCTGCCTGTCATTTATTCATCAGTTAAAGGCATTTCTGTGAGCAACGTGCCAGGTCTTCAGAATAACACAGACTCACACAATGTAACAGTAAGCCAAAAATCTCTCTTCAGAATGGGTCTAGTTACTCCTCAATTCCCAGACTGCTAAACAGTATTGGAATCTGACGTTGACATTCATTGTGGACTCGACTCATCATTCCAAATCTCTACTTCAGAAAGAATTCTTTCCTTGTTGCATCTGAGATTAAGAAGTAAGTGATTTGCACAGGGCTCTGCCATCAATGAGGAGAGCCAAAAAGGTAAGACTCCAGAAGCTGCCTGTGATGAACACCTTGGTGCCAATGGCACAGAATAATGGTGGTTGTCTACAGTGTGAGTGAGCACACCCCTCACTGGAATGCATGGCAGCTACCCCCTGCTGCCCTCAGCTCTGGGAGTGCAACCCAAAGCTTTGATTTCTTAGCTTCCCTCCTTCCAGTCAATCAGGGCTTCTGAAGAAGCAGAGTGCCGGAAGAACCCCTGTGCACTTTATTTTCAGGACCCTCTCTCAGCCCTCACCCACTGTACACAGGTCTACTCCAGAGGCTGTGATCAGGACCTGCCATATGGTCCCCAGTGACCAGGTAACACTGTGGCTAAAGGCTAACCTGCCATTTCCAAAAAACTTCTGCTCTGAGCAAATATCAAAGCTAAGCTGGCTGCTGCCTGCATCTGCTACAGATTAGTTAAAATTAAATCCCAAATCTTTGGCAAGGAGGCATCAAACACAGTCAACAAACTCTCCAGCGGGAGCCTTGTAAGATAATGAACTCTCGTGCTATATTTCTCACCCCAACGGTTAACTGCTTTCCTTTTCTCCCCCTTCAAAATTAAACATTTCTTTTCAATAAATTGATTTGTGTCTGTCTACTCACCCTCCAAAATTGTTTTATCCTGTTCATGCGGGACAGCTTGGAGGCATTCATCCCTGTGAGCTGATCTCAGGTGAGGCACTCCCCTGCAGCTGCCACCAAGTCTAGTGTGAAAGCAGAGATGCCCAGAGCTCTCTCAGCAGGGACACTCCCTGGCTTTTAAGACTGCTTACCAACAACCACAGAGTCTGCTGTGAGCACAAACAGCCAATAGCTGAACAGGACAGTTAGACTCTAGGGACCTTAGGCAGTAGAGCTGCCCCAAGCTGGCTGAGCCTCTGACCCAGGAAGGATCTGCCTCCCACAGGGAGAATGGGTTTTTTCTGAGTTGTCTTCAGAGGGGGTCCGCACACTAGATAGCAGATCACATGCTGCTTGTAGGGAGACAGCCCTATGCAAAAGGGTTTCCTGGTGTTTAAACCAGTGCTTGCATTTGCTTGGGGAGGGGGCTTCTCACAATGGGTAGGTATGTTAAGGCCAGGGTTTCTCTTTAAGGTGTCCTTGTTCTGTCTGGTGTCTTACCACAGTAAAATGTGTAACTGTAATGCCAAGGGATATGAAGCTGTCAGTGATTCCTGTGAAAAGCTAACTGCTGACTACTAAGTTTGGCTATTGAGAGAAATAGAGATCTGGTTGTGATTAACTTGATGCTATGGAGGAGAACAGATAGGTATGTCTGAACGTAATTAGGAGATCAAAGAAACGGAAGAGGGAGTGGCTTCCAATAGCCTAGCAGATGGCAGAGTAAAGCAGTGTCCAGAAGGACCAACTTGTTGTTCCTAACACCCCTTCTGGGTCATAGGTGTAGGGCTTGTGAGTCCAAGCTCTCTATTCCAGTGACTGAAGCTATGCTCTAGGTATGAACAAGAGCCAGACAGGTGCCAGTTACATACTTATGAGGTCAAATTCCTATACTGGGATGTTGTCGTCATTTGTCATTCCTCTCACGTGAGATCCTCTCAAAGCTACAGTGACCTCCATAGGCCCTGACCTAGACTTGGTGTATGTGTGACAAGTGCTCAGTAACTGAGGGAGGAGGGAGTGTATGTGTGACAAGTGCTCAGTAACTGAGGGAGGAGGGAAAGGAGGGAGAGCAGATAAAGAGTGAGTGTTGTGGCTCTGTGCTCTCTCCACCAACTTAGAGGAGCAACTACTCTAAGGCTTTTCTACCCTTATAGAAATGGAGCAGCAAGGACTTAATACCAGCAGCCTCTCATAACCAATGAAGTGATTCTCTTTCTCTCTCTCTCTCTCTCTCTCTCTCTCTCTCTCTCTCTCTCTCACACACACACACACACACACACACACACCATATCACATAGACTTGTTTCTCAAGGTGATGAACTATAAGAGCATGCTGGTGCCTCTGGATTTTGTTGATCACACAGAAGCTGAGGTAGGACATCCTTCATGGCACTTGCTTGTTTGTTGATACAATGAAAGTCACTTGCTAGAAAGGTGGCACAGAGGCAGGAAGGGATAAATGGATGCTACAGGCTTAACTTCATGACTGGGGCAAGTGGCGGGGAGGGATGGAGAATTACATGAAAAATGCTGGGGACCCAGACAACAGGAACCTGGGAACTCAGGTGGACAAGAGCAGAATGCTGACAAACGTGTCAAGAATTGGTGTTGGAGTGTGAGCTTAGAAAGTGGAATCATTGGTCTCTTAATAGGTCGTCCCTGGGTCAAGAACAACATGTATCCCAGGACAGTTACTTGAAATGGAAGGAAGAGACTCTAAAATACAGGAAGAGAAAGAAATAGGGGGAGATGGTTCTAAGGAGAAAAGCATGGTAGCCAAAAGCCAATGTCCTGAACACACTGAGACAGAGGGACACAAGGACATTTGAGAGCCATATATGTCCTGGAATGTGCCTAATCCACTGTCCCTGAACATGGTTTTCTCCACGGGGCTGCAGAGTTTTGTTGGTGTTGAAGATAATGTGCTCTTCCAGAGTGCCTGAGAACACAGTACTGTCTCCAGCCACACACTGTGCAGATCTCTCTCCTCCAGAGTGGGAAGGTAGCTGGCTGGTCTCTTGGCTGGAAATCCATAGTATCATCTCTGGGTCTAAATCCTGCTTCCAGCCACACAACCTGAGCTTACTTCCTCTGGAAATGTATTTTACCTTCATTCTGGGTTCTTGGTACCTGGGCAGAGTGGTGTGATTGACAGTTCTGTCTACTTGCTAGGCCAGGCAACAGAGTACATCTTTGGTGCTAGACCCTTCATTGTGACTGGCTGTGAGGCAGAGCTAACACTCTGGCAGGCTGACACTGAAGGTGGTACAGAATAGAGCCCTGCTAGACTAGCAATGACCAGGTGAGAGACAGAGAAGCCTGTCTTCTGTGAGCCCCTTGCATCTTTGCATTCAATAGTCTGTTCAGGGAATTATTTCTTCATGTCGTTGCCATCCTAAGCAATCAGTATGCAGCCCCCAAGACTCTCATTGTGTGTTGGCATTTTATAAGGTTCTAAGTGAGAAAACTGGATTTTTTTTTTATCCCGAATCTAGATAGGACTACCTTTTCCCAGCTGGGATACAGTTTAAGGCCTTATAGAAAGGCAAGGATCCAAATGAGAGTTTATAAACTAATGCTGTCCCCTCCCTGCCATGAGCTAAGGTGAAGTAGGCTGTGCATTTTCTTCTGTTGATAGAAATCAAGGAGCTGGGGGTTCTTGAACTCAGACAACCAAGGGGCGCAGAGACTCAGATCTCCATAGAAACAGAGATGCCTGACAGAAGTTCATAGAACTTGGGAAGTTCCTGTCCTCCAACTGAGCCCTGGAATAAGGTACATTCAATGGGGTGGGCAGAATACAAAGCATCTCTCCCATTATACTCTGAACAGCACACTCCCTCCTTATCTGAAATTCAGCACATTAGCTCATATGAGGGGAAACCCAGATAACAAATAGTTATAATCTCATGAGCGTGAAGGTTTTCCGGAACTCAGAACCATTTGCAGCAGTTTCCTTGGGTTATGCTCTCAGATTTGGGAATAAAAAGGATCCAAGGTCCATGTTGCCTATTGATTGCATCAATACAGCAGCAGAACAAGTAAAATTTCTAAGGCTTGTTCAGTTCCGCACTTAAGAGAGATGCAAGTCAAGCAGAGAGAGCTCCTGGAGTTGGTACTTATGGCCAAATTATGCCAAGCCAAGGGATTCAAACTGGCAGACTTTCTAGTTATTCTCTATAAAGCCATGTAAGTAAGACCTATGGGCTCAAAACCAAGAAATGCTGATTAATATTTAATGGATGGTTGGTAAAAATAACGTGGACTTGGATTTATATGATGTGGGAGAGGAGGCAGGGTAGATTCATCGCCCTGGAAACAGACCACAGAGAAGCTAAACATCAAAAGAAGCATTTAATCACTGAAAATGTGGGTAAGAAAATGGAGGCTTAAGGTACTAAATTATGCAAGACTTTTTCTTTAAAAACCAGATTCTGACATTTTTATAACACTTTATGTCTCCCTGCTGTGCCACTTAGAAAAACGGGACATCCATAGATTCAAGGAGAATGCTTTTGAAATCTTAAAACACTAACCTGGTCTCAAATACTGTTAATTAGAGTATTTCCAGGGTATCATGGAAGTTTTAAATTTCAGACAAAGCTCTCCTGTAAAATCCCGTCTTCTTTTAGGCTGTTAGTCAACTAAGAATGCAATACCATCTTTAGCTTAACTTGTGTAAAAGGACATTAAGGATTTATTGACTTTTAAATAAATGGTGTCCGCTGCCTCCACTGGCCGTTTGCCTTCTTCGGTGCTCTAACGGATTGTGTACTGAGTGAGACAACACAGCTTGTCGCTTTCAGATTTGGAAGAGAGGCAGCAACAGGAAGCTAGGCTGGCTTTGCATCCCAAGACAGCAATCCCACTAGGCTAAGCTGACTGAGAACAAGCCTCGCATGCACCAGGACTCTGATGGAGGCGAAGGCTGAGGCAGCCCACCTTGCCTCTCCTGTGGACCATCCTGAGGCCTTGAGGTCACCCCCCTCATTTACATTCCAGGAACAGCATTGGTGAAATGATGTCATCTGCATGTTAGAAATTGGTTTGAAGTTGTCAAGAATTAAGCTTGGAAAACCCACAGTGGCACCTGACGTCTCAGAGATTTGCCATTTCAGGGACCTATGGCTTTAGATTAAACTCCCAGGGCTACTTGTGACACCCCTCATGCTGTGCCTGTGCAATCTTTTGAAGTGTGGGGCTCTGCTCTGCATGGCATTCCCAAGCTTGGCATGCTATTTGGAGCGCAAAAGAACCAACTTATTTTCTTACTGTTATTACAACAACTAAAATTGAGTCCAATTCTGAACTCTAACAGGCTCTTGGGAGACAGTCCTTCATCCCTCTTGGGTGTCCCTGCTGACCTGCCCACATCCTCTGGTTCTATATACTGACAGTGTTCTTCCACAACTCTCTCACCACTGGGCATGGGTGGGACAATCATTTCATTTCCTGCCACTTGTTCAAGTGTGTTAGCCTTGTGTTCTGGAACGGCTTGGTCCGATATCCTGCCACTGCCTGGTTTTCCCTGGCTTGTTCCTTGTTGATATTCCATTCTGAAGCAGAACCTTGCTCCTCAAAGAATACTAACCTCTCCACTTTGGTTATTTTCTTTCTACTACTTCCAAAGGTCTTCTATCACTTTCAGACTACCCTCAAAACAAACTGCAGGAAGCTACCACAGAATGAGAAAGGATATCTAAGCCATGACAAGTATCATTTCACCCTGTAAAATCTAGAATTAGCATAAGCTATAATTTCCTGATACATCCATGGTTGGTAACCACCTTCCAGTGGGAGCGGATGTCACTCTCTATCATCTGGAAATCCCAGGTGCACTCTTGCTATTCACATTTCTCTGACAGAGAACTAAGAGGTCCTCTGTTAGAGCTGGCATCTGGGCAGAGTGGTTCCTTTCACATGACTCCCTAGCCAACCAGGTGACTGTGAGGGATGGATAGAGAAAGCTCATTTATTGTACCTTTCTGCCTTCCTGTGGTTGGGCTTTGTGGTCAGAGACTGAAGACAGTAGCAAAAACAAATAAAGCAATATACTGTGGTCAGCAGGACGGTGCTCTAACAGGTTTGCATTGCTCCCTGAGGCTTCTGCTATTTCAGTTTGCTCAACAACTTCTTCACTTCCTGAGCAAATGGCCAACATTGAGCTCTTGTTAGTAATTGCAGGATGCTGTCAATATAAAGTCTCATCTTCAAGTAGCAATGACCTTATGTTCTCAAAGTGCATTGAAGATATATATATATCTTCAACATATATATATATATATGACCTTCTTATATAGGACTGAAGCTTCATCAAGCCATAAAATCTGGGCCTAGGTTTTGGTATCCTCTGACCTCTTTAGGCACTGGGACTGGGGGATAGATTATGGGCCACTGCACATAGATTAGTTTTAATTGCCAACTGCACACATTGTAGACTCCCTGGGAAGGGAGTCTCAGTGAGGAATTGTCTAGACTAGGTTAGCCTGTGGGCAAGTCTGTAGGTGATTATTTTGATTATACTTAGGTGAGAAGACCCATACACTACGGGTTGCAGGATTCCCTGAACAGTAAGAGTGGAGAAAGTATGTCCATTTATTCATTGTTCTCTACCTTGACAGGGGATGCAGTGCGATATAAAACTGTGGGTATGACGTGACACTGTGGAAGTGGTGTGTCATTGTGACTATAACATAACATTGTGGGTGTGATGTAACACTAAAATATGACATGACACCGGGCATGTAATGTGACACTGTGGATGTGAAGGACGGGCTATTTCAAGTTCCTTCCACTTTGATTTCCCTACAATGATAGGCTGTAATTTGGAATTGCTGGCCAAATAAACCACTTCTCTCTTAAGTTGTTTTTGTCAGCTGGTTTTTTTTTTATTACAGTAACAAGTTAAGGACCTAAGGTACTAACTATGTCAGTAAGGTCGGCTTCATGTAAAAATTTTAAGATTTGAGGGATCCCTTTGGAGCAGCACCTCATAGACTCTCCTAATCCTTTTATTGTACACACACATACACACACACACTCTCAGACACAGATGGACACATACCTGGATGGACACACACAAACACACACACACACACACACACACACACACACACACACACACACGAACACATGCTCTGACAAAGTGTTATCAATAGCCATGTCCTTAATGCTTTGCAAGGGATTAGGAGAATGTGTATCTTCTCCACTCAACTCTCTGTCTCTGTCTCTGTCTCCGTCTCTTGGTTTCTATCTCTGTCTCTATCTCTGTGTATATACCATGGTGTAGTGTATATGTGGATTTCAGAGGCTAACTTTCAGAAATTAGTTCTTGTCTTCTTCTTTTGAGTGAAGATCTCTCTTGTTTCTGTAGTGTTACACTACCAGGTTAGCTGTGAGCTTCTAGGCTGTCCCCTGTCTCTGTGTCATATCTCACTGTAGGGTGCTGGAAACACAGATGTATAATACACACAGATGTTTACATGGATCCCTGGGTGAACTGAACTCAGGTTCTCACACTTGCGTGGCAGAAGTGTTTCCCACTAAGGCATCTCCATGGTCATCAACTAGTTATTCTATGAGATGGCCACCTACATTAATCTCAGGATCCAGTAAGGGGGTCTTCCTGGACTGTTTAAGAAGTACCGGGAAACAGCAGAAGTTTAGGAGAACTGCCCAGATGTTTGTCAGAGATATGCACCTAGACCAATCTCTCCACAGTGAGTTTTGGTGGCAGTGAGAAGACCGTTGCCCATGCCCTCCCTGAGGACCAAGCTGCTACAGCAGGTGTACTGGGTTCCCACATACTTGGTGGCTTAATGTAACCCTCACTGCTATCCTATCACAGCCCAGTGCAGTTAGAGGTGTAGCAGAACATGGCCAGATTCAGTTCAGGGTCTGAGAAGGTGGACAAGTGTCAACAGGGTTGCCCATCTTCTGGAGGCTCTTGGGGAGGATCCATTGCACATTCATTTGTGCTCAGTGTGCATGACTATCTCTGGCCTTTCCTCAAGAGGCAGCTATACCTCAAGTTTTCTCTTGCTTCAAATTATAGGACCTGCTCTTTTGACTCTTAGGTTTGAGGCAACAACAGTGGATCATCTTGATTATTTATCAACCTTGGCTCCCTCTGCCAAGTCCTTTTGGCAGTATGTACACATGTTCATGGACGAATTACTGGGACAAGGCTCAAAGGAGCCAAAACACTGCCTACTATAGTGGGTCAGTGACACCATTTCTTTGTCACTGTGTGATAGACAGAATTAAGTATTAAAAATAATTTCACTGCAAAACAGGTTAGCTAAGAAATTACTCTACTTTATATAAGGTTAAAAACAAAAAACAAGTTAAATTAGCAAGGTTTTAACCTAGTGAATATTAATTTATCTATGAATCCTTCCCCAGGCAAAACATAGTGTTTATCTCTAGTTTTGGAGACAGGGACTGAGAGAGCCCTCCAAAGCATCCCTGAATAATTAATCATCTACAGCAAGTGCAGAGTGGCTGCCATATGGATAGGAGCATTCCTGGAGCTCCTGAGACACGGTTGCCACAGGCTCCATGTGCTCCTCAGCTGACTTCAGTGCCACCTGGCTCACTCTAGCCTGTGTCTGAGCACTAAGCCCTGATCATGTTTGATTGGCTCATCCCTGAAGTGGCCAATGTTAATTGCCAAGTTGACAGGCTCTAGAATCACCCACTAGGCAAGTCTCTTGGGATGTCTGTGAGAGAGTTTCTAGATTGGCTTAGCTGAAAGGGGAAAGACCCATTTCAAACTGGATAGCATTGTTCAATGGACTGGGAAGGGTATTGTCCTGAATGAAATGGATAAAAAGAGCTGAAGATGGGCGTCTTTCTTTCTCTGCTTCCCTACTCCAGCTCCCAATTGCTCCTGCCACCACTGTGGACTGATTCTCAAACTGTAAGCAGAAATGAACCCTCACTCTTTCAAGTTGCTTTTGTCTTGCATTTAAGTAGACCAGTGAGAAAAGTAACCAATA
>JADRCD010206058.1:0-12295 GCA_019843815.1 Montemys delectorum | reverse complement strand
AGATGTTCCAACATGTAATAAGGACACATGCTCCACCATGTTCATAGCAGCCTTATTTATAATAGCCAGAAACTGGAAACAACCCAGATGTCCCTCAACAGAGGAATGGATACAGAAAGTGTGGTACATCTACACAATGGAGTACTACTCAGCTATTAAAAACAATGAATTTATGAAATTCTTAGGGAAATGGATGGATCTGGAGAGTATCATCCTGAGTGAGGTAACGCAATCACAAAAGAATACACATGGTCTTCATTCTCTGATAAGTGGTTATTAGCCCAGAAGTTTGGAATACAGGAAGAATGACCCACAAACCACAAGAAACTTTAGAAGAAGGAAGACCAAAAGGTGGACATTTCATTTCTTCTTAAAAGGGGGAATCAAATACCCATGGAAGGAGTTTCAGAGATTAACTTAGGAACAGAGACTGAAGGAAGGACAAGCCAGTCTAAATATAGCTATCTCCTGAGAGGATCTGACAATACCTGACTAATACAAATGTAGAGGCTCACAGCCATTCATTGAACTGAGTACACTGTCCTCAATGAAAGAGTTAGAGAAAGGATCTATGGAGCTGAAGGGTTTGCAGCCCCTTAGGACAAACAACAATATGAACTAACTAGTACCCTCAGAGCTCCCAGGAACCCAACTACCAAACAAGGGCTATACATGGTGGGACTGATTGTTTTGGCAGCATGGGTATAGTAGAGGATTGCAAATTTGATCATCAATAGGAGGAATGGACCTCGGCCTTGGGAAGGTTTTATGCCCCAGTGTAGGGGAATGTCAGGACCAATAAGTGGGAGAGGGTAGGGTGGCAGGCATGGGGAGGGGGAGGCAACACGGGTTTGTTCGTGTTGTTATTGTTTGTTTGTTTGTTTGTTTTTTGGAGGGGAAACTGGGAAAGGAGAAATTTACATGTAAATAAAGAAAATATCTAATTAAAAAAAAAAACTCTGGGACTGGTGTTTGGGCTAAAGATCACAGGTATTTTAAAAAGCTATGTGAAGAAGGGTGACACATGGGAGAAGTTAACTAATGCATTCAAAAATATTCCAAACCATTTGGGTCATTGAATGACGCTTAACAGAAACATCCAGTGACAGAGAAATTGGGTATATGGAGTAGAAATCGAGATTTGGCCAGCAAAAGTAAAAAATACAAATAAGAATATCAATTAAATTTGAAAATGAAAATAAATAATGAGTATAATTTGACCATAAATAAGTCCCCTTCAATATTTGAGATATATTTAAATACCTCACACCGGTCAGAATGGCGAAGATCAAAAACTCAGGGGACAGCAGATGCTCATGAGATGTGGAGAAGGAGGAACACTCCTCTATTGCTGGTGAGATAGCAAGCTGAAACAACCACTCCTGGAAATCAGTCTGGTGGTTCCTCAGAAAACTGGACATATTACTAACCTAAGACCCAGCTATCCCACTCCTGGGCATATACTTAGAAGATGCTCCAACATGTAACAAGGACACATGCTCCACTCTGTTCATAGCAGCCATATTGATAATAGCCAGAAGCTGGAAAGAACCAATATGTTCCTCAACACTGGAATTGATACAGAAAATATGGTACATTCACATAGTGGAATACTACTCAGCTATTAAAAACAATGAATTCATGAATTTTGTTTTTCTTTTTTTCTTTTTGAGTTCAATATATATTTATTTTAAACTTTTTTATTTTATTAGATATTTTCTTTATTTACATGTTATATATCTCCTTTCCCAGTTTCCCCTCCAAAAACAAAAACAAAAACAAAAACAAAAAAACAAGAACGAACCCTTGTTCCCTTCCCCCTCCCCCTGCTCGCCACCCCATCCTCTCCTGCTTACTGGCCCTGGCATTCCCCTACACTGGGGCATAGAACTTTCACAGGGCCAAGGGCCTCTCCTCCCACTGATGACCGACTTTGGCCATCCTCTGGTATACATATGCTGCTGGAGCCATTTGTCCCACCATATGTACTCTTTGGTTGGTGGTTTAGTCCCTGGGAGCTCTGAGGGTACTAGTTAGTTCATATTGCTGTTCATTCTAAGGGGCTGCAAACCCTTCAGCTCCTTGGATCCTTTCTCTAGCTCCTTCATTGGGGACCCTGAACTCAGTTCAATGGATAGCTGTGAGCCTCTACTTCTGTATTAGTTGGGCACTGTCAGAGCCTCTCAGGAGACAGCTATATCAGGCTGGAAACTGGAAACAACTCAGATTTCCCTCAACAGAGGAATGAGTACAGAAATTGTGGTACATCTACACAATGGAGTACTACTCAGCTATTAAAAACAATAAATTTATGAAATTCTTAGGGAAATGGATGGATCTGGAGAATATCATCCTAAGTGAGGTAACCCAATCACAAAAGAACACACATGGTATACACTCTTTGATAAGTGGTTATTAGCCCAGAAGCTCAGAATATCCAAGATACAATTCACAAACCACAAGAAACTCAAGAAGGAAAACCAAAATGTGGATACTTCATTTCTTCTTAAAAGGGAGAACGAAATACCCATGGAAGGAGTTGCAGAGACTAACTCTGGAGTAGAGACTGAAGGAAGGACTTCATGAATTTTGAAGGTAAATGGATGGAACTTGAAAAGATCCTGAGTGAGGTAACTCAGTCACAAAAGAATACACATGGTATGCATTCACTGATAAGTGGGTATTATCCATCCCATATACAGTCACTAAACCCAGACGATACTGTGGATCACCAGAAGAGCTTGCTAATGGGAGACTGATTATCACTGTCTCCTGAGAGACTCTGACAGAGTCTCACAAATACAGAAGGGGATTCTCGAAGCCAACCGTTGGACTGAGTGTGGCATCCCTGATGAGGAGTTGGAGAAGGGACTGAAGGAGCTAACAGGGTTTGCAGCCCTATGGAGGTTGAAACAGTATAAATTAGCCAGGCCCTCAAAAGTGCCCGGGGACTGGACCACCAAGCAAAGAGTACACATGGAGTGACCTATGGTTCTGGCCACATATGTGGCAGAGGATGGCCTTGTTGGCATTAATGAGAGGAGAGGCCCTTGGGCCTGAGGATGTTCAATGCCCCAGTGTAGGGGAATTCCAGGGCTGGAAGACAGGTGTGGGTGGGGGAGCACCTTCATAGAGTCAGGGGTAGGAGGGATGGGTTGGGAGGGTTCCGAAGGGGATACCTGGAAAGGGGGAAACATTTGAAATGCAAATAAAAAATACCCGATTAAAAAAATAAAATCAGTTCTGAATTTGCTTGCTCAGGGCCTTAGACTTTAACGGCTGAGCCACTTCTCCGGGAGGAACAGGGATTTGTTCTTGTTGTTTTTGTTTATTTGTTTGTTTGTTTGTTTGTTTTTTGGAGGGGAAACTGGGAAAGGAGAAATTTACTTACATGTAAGTAAAGAAAATATCTAATTAAAAAAAAAAGTTTGACATCCAGAAGAACAAATGCATGTGTCCTTTCAGAGGGCCAAACTGGGATCAAGAACTAGAAGAAAATTAAATTTTTACTTAAGATTTACACTCAAAAAAGGAAAAACCGAAATAAAATAAAATAAAATCAATTACCCCCCAAAAAAACCCCTCAATATTGGTGGTATGCTCATGTAAAATTATTCAATAGTGGATAAGTATGTCCTCAGTGAAATTCTCCTCATTTATGTGAAATTTAAAGTTAATTGGTATCACTATTCCATATGACAATCTGACTTTGTAGCAGCTGAACACAGGCACACAGTTTCAGCCTGCTTGCCCTTAGTCTTGAGGACATTCATATAGCCAGCTCCCAAGATAGGGTATTCTTTTGTACGGAAACAGTTCTATGGTAATATCATAGGTACAAAAATATCTGGTCTTACTTTTAAAGGTACAAGATCTGCCAGAAGTGATCTACCGATTATTGATTCCAGTCATATGTATCAATTCCATAAAGAAATAATTATTGAGCACACATGTTCAAAGTAGGTACTTGGTTAACAGGTTAGCAGCCTTCACCCTGAAGTACCTTGGGCTTCACAGACTGGCTGCCAAGATAAAAGGTTTATCTTGCTCAGGGGAATATAACTGTTTACATTTACTTTATCATTTTTCATTTAAGAAAATCACTCTGCCATGAACTTAGAAAGGTTCTATTAAGCCTAATGTTAATGCTAGTCTTGAAAGGAGTAATTAAGTAGGTACATTTTGAGAAGCTTTCTTCCTAATAAATAATGTACCATTTATTATCTTTAACTAGGTCATATTCTCCACAAATCTTGTAGGTGTTCTTTCTGTGTTAGCACTGAGCAAGGATGTCCTTCCTGCTTCTCGAACCACCATTACCAACGTTCTGAGACTGCATTCATATGTCCAATATTTTTATTCTGCCCTTGTATCCTCCTTTGAAGGTTGTATTAAGAAGAAAGGCACAGAATCACTTAATAACTTCCAGTTTCTTGGAGCAGAAATATTTCAGGCAGAGTTCAATACCTGCTGCCATGAGTCCAGCTTCCTCACTCATAACCACAGCTCTTGTCTCCATATCGTATGGCAAGACAAGCGTGCTTGGAGAGACTGGGTGCATGCTGAGTATCTCCCATTGGCAGGGATTATAAGGAGGACTCTGATACTGGAGGTGAGGTAGAGAAACTCTGAGCAGAATCAAATCCTAATAAAGTTCACTTTCCAGACTCTTTAGCATAGTCTGACAGGGGATACGAGGGATAGACCTTTCAAGGACTGAGATATGCAGAGCTGGCCTCAAGATCCAAGGTTTGGGTGCCATTGAACTCTGAAGAAATGGAAGTCACAGGGGAGCAATTTCTTCTCAGGGTCTATTCAAGCTGTGGGGCATGGAAAGACTAACTTTCCAAAGCCAAGGATAAATAAGAGGTTCTAGAATCTGCCCCACTATCAGAGTAAACACATGGGTATCTCAAGAGCATTCTTGATAGAAATGCAGACACTGAGAGGGCTGGTGAATAATCAAGGACTGAGACATGTATATATGACTTAAACTATAATTAGTACTGAATTATGCAGATAAACTACCCTTGATTAATCCTAATATTATTCTGTACAAAATTTAAAATTTCAAACAAAACACTGGATATATCAGTTTTGAAGAAAATGTAGACCTTATATTTGCAAATATCCACAGTTTTGTTTTTGGTTTTGTCTTCTCCATTCTGGTAATTATTTAGCATTTTCCTTGCATTCCCTAGGCAAGCACTCTACCACAAAACCCCATCGACTCTAGTCCTGTATTTTCAAGGTGTTTATGTAGTTTGAAGAGAGCTTAAACTCTCAAATTTTGAACATTAGATTGGCTTCCAATGTTTTATTCTACTTTTGTATATTTTATTTTTCTGAAAAATGTCACTATGCCTTCAGGAAGAGTTTTAAACTAATGTAGGAAAAAAGGCCAACATAACTTGCCTGGACTTTCCTTATATTTTGGCAAACTTAGTTCTGTTGCTTTCCTACTTTGTATCAATCTGATAGTGAGTACCATTCAACTTCTGTCATGCTAAAGTTTTCATAGGCTGTGTAATCTCTAAAGGATTCTCAGCTAATCAGACACAACATGACAGACAAATCTCAACTCTATCTATAATGACTGTCAGGATATATTCCAGCATCAGGGATAGTACATAGCATGCTGTCCCTCCCAGAGGAAGTCTAACAAGATACTAATGTCAAGGACCTGAGAACAGGATGGTCTATGAATTCGGCATAGATGACTTGATATCTTACTCACCTTTTTCTTCTTCCCCTATAAACATGATTCAGTCATATGTATCATTCAGCAAAATTTGTGGAACCCCTTAAATACAACATATTACGTAAAAATAGCTTGTATGGAAACCATGTAGGGTGATAAATGACTATAAACCCTGCACTCAAAACAAAACAAAACAAAAACAGAACAAAAAACAGAATAAAGTCGAGCGGTGGTGGCGCACGCCTTTAATCCCAGCACTTGGGGGGCAGAGGCAGGCAGATTTCTGAGTTCGAGGCCAGTCTGGTCTACAGAGTGAGTTCTAGGACAGCCAGGGCTGTACATAGAAACCCTGTCTCGAAAACCTAAAAAACATAACGACAACAAAAAACAGAATAAAAACCAACAAACAAAAAATCAAAATCAAAACAAAACAAACACTGAAGTCAGAGAGTCATTGTGAGTTTAAAGCTAAAACAGTGAGAAATTCTCTCAAAATTAATGAAAATTTGGAGCTAGTGAGATGGGTCAATAAATAAAATCACTTCTTACTAAGCCCAATTAACTGAATTGGATTCTCAACATCCACATGGTAGAAGGAACAGACTTATTTCTCCAAGTTACCTTCTGTTAGCATGTTCCAGGGAATCTGACAACCTCGGTGGGCCTCATCAAGCTCCTGAACACACATGGTACAGAAACTCATCAGTGCAAACATAATATACATATATATGAATATATATGTATATATATTCAATAAATAATTAATTGAATATTTCAAATAGTTAGAAAAATTTTAAAAATACCCTTCAACACTTTGTGTATCAATATGCAAAGTTTTTCTTAAAAACTTAGGTAGACTTACTTTATCACTTATTTGTTACACTATATACAATACCAAAGTATTTGAGTATTGATGTCAAAAAACATCCATATGGATGTAGTACGGAACTTCTCAAAAATACTACTCCCAGGAGAAAGAGTGTCCTCATGTTTAAATTCATAAAGAGAAACAAGAAGAGAGCAGTCAGGAAATTCTGTGTGTGTGTGTGTGTGTACGACATATGCATATGTTTCTACATATGTATATATGTATGTACGTATGCATGTATGTATGTATTCATTTACACACATAGCTCTCTCACATAGAATGACTAACATGTTTTCTTTGTCATCAATCAGCATAGGTTTCAAAATGTGCTACTTTTATAAAATATCGGGGACTTAGAATATAAAGAGTCTTCATGGTCTTTATTTCTCTCTTTGGACAGATAAGAAACAACTTTGGATGATGATGAGCTAACTGTGGAGAGAAGGTATCCACGGAAATGTTTAAATCACTTCTTGTAGGTGACATACATCTTGCAACTGCTTGCTCTTATAGACAAGGAAACTGAGGCTGGAGCAGTTGCCATAAAGATTGAGCTGCCACAGAGCTAATTTATAACACTTTTGGGATCAAATCAGTGTCCTTTGGCCCACAATCCAAGGCTTCAATTATACCACAGTTTCCCACCTAT
Source organism: Montemys delectorum (assembly GCA_019843815.1). NCBI lineage: Eukaryota > Metazoa > Chordata > Mammalia > Rodentia > Muridae > Montemys > Montemys delectorum. The sequence goes on along the minus strand of JADRCD010206058.1, from coordinate 5,077 downwards.
TAACAGAGATCACCTGTAAATCAAGCTCATGTTAGAAGTGATGATTCTAAGCTGAGGCAGAAAGCCAAAGCAAGCATCCTATGTACTGCTAACTTCAGGAGATGATTAAGACATCAACCTTCCAGCCATTTACCCCAGGTGATTATTTATAAGGGCTCTAAATCACACTGTAAACGTACCCAATGAAGAAATTTACATTTAGTAGGGAAAAGGCTGAAGGCGTTCCTATAATACACTTTGACAAATAGCCTGAGACTGTTCAGACAAGATCCTACCCTCGTAGGTTATGTTGTCTTGATGACAGGTGCTGGACTGTGTTCTAAAGGACGTGTCTCTGCAAGCCCTTACTTTGGCTGATAGAGTCACATCTCAGGGTGTTGTCACTGAGGACTTGCACATGCTTTTCCTGATGTAATCAAAAGTTCAAAGTTATGTAAATTCTATCCTTTTAAGATGGCCACTGCTTTTATTTGCCTAGGTCTCCACATGATGGCTTACAGTGTTTGATGAGCATCTACTTTAATGGTCTAAAGAAACAGACACTAGAAAAGATCACTTATGCTTATAATCCCTGTTCTAAGGCCAACATTGTCTCATTGTTTGAAACGTCTTAATATCATGCATATTTGGTTCTCAGTACTCAGGAAGATTTGGAGAGTAGGCAATGAAACCTGTCTGGAGATACTCGAAACAAGGCCTAAATGATCATAAGTGTAAGACTGAATAAGATAATGGCTTCCCTTTCATTAATTCATATTTTAAATGACTGGTGAACAAGGGACTCAGAGGCTGTGTGCATCTCAGGTTTGTATAATCTCAGGATAGCTGTGTATCTCGTGCATTCTCTGAAATGCTCTTTCTTTTTTTCAGATAATAAACTCTATCCTCCTGTAACCACTTATACATGAACATATTCTGTGATGTAGGTGATTGATATATGGCCTGATAGATTACTAATTAATAAATTATAAAGTGGCTACCCTAATATCAGTTCTTTCAAAAATATCCAATAAATCTGTACTGAAAATTATAAGTAAAATAAATCAAATAAAAAATATTTTAGGAGTACAAGTGTTATAAACTGACATCAATATCCCTTCATTAAAGATTAGCCTTCCTAGTATCAGAAGGCACCGTGTATGCATCCAGCTAAAGGAGGGACGTAGCAAACAATCTTACTCGGTTATGATGTCTATGAACCACATCAGTGGCCACCAAGAAACAATAAATTTAAGGGCACAGTAGTAGTACAGCACCTTGGACATCACAAAAAGCTCTAATTAGACTTAAAACCTGTTCAACAAGAGGGAAATTTTGCCTGGTCCAGGAGATCCAGCTAACTACTCAGTCCTAATATAATCATTGTTATAGAGGAGAACCTATAAACACTAGTTGACCAAAGCAACATAATCTATAACAGTAATGTATAAACCTATGTGAGCTTTAACACAAAAAATGTGTAGCATTTAATCCCACAAATCTAAATAATTACAAGTTTCAGGCCAGCTTGGCTTATATAGTGAGTTTTTAGGTCTACCTACATACATATTAAGACTATTACTAATATTTATACATTCATATATATTCACAAGAAGATTGCACCCATAAACACACAAACAAACAAGCACAAACAAAAAGCTTCAAAATGGATTACAAGTAAAGTACAAGACCCAGAGTAATTAGTCTACTTGTGTAGTCCTTAGTGGAAATATTTCATGGGATTGATCCTGCCAAGAATTGTTTTGGTATTAAAGCCCCAAATCACAATTAAGAAAGAAAAATAGATGAATGGATTGCATTGAATTATAAAACTTCATGAAATGTAAAACAATTAATGGAAAGCAAAAGTTAACCCCATATGAGGAAATATGTTTTCAAGTCATACATGTGATGAGCACTTAAAAATCGGAATATGTGAAAAAGTTAAAGATCCCAGTACTCAAGAGTAAGTGATCTAATTTTAAAATAGAGGAAGAAATGCAAACAGACATCTCTCAAAAGAGGACATAAAATGACCAAATGTTTAGACAGAATGTTCAGCATCACAAGCCATCAAGTAAATGCACATCAAAGCCACATTAAATATCGACTTACCCAACTAAAGTGACTATTATCTAAAACATACATAATTGACTTAAAAAATTCTCCTATGGATCTGGAAACAGAAAACCATAATATTGATGGGCATATAAACTAAGGAAAGTGTACAACCATTTCTCAAAACAATGTGATATAGAAGGACAAATGATCTAGCAATCTCATTCCTGGAAATATATCCAAGGGGTGAGTGCTGCATGTCCAGAAAACACTTGTACTTCCATGTTAGTACAAAACTGTTGTAGCAGACTGCATGGATGATCACCAACTGCCTGGCAATGAGTCATGGAAGTAGATGACTTTGCAAGTAAAATCTGTGGACATGTGCACAAAAACATATCTACAGAATTTCTTTCTCTCTTCCTCCCTCCCTTTCCCTCCCCTCTCTCTCCCCACCCATCTCTGTCTCTATCACACTATCTCTCTCTGTGTCTCTGTCTCTGTTTCTCTCTCTCTCTCTCTCTCTCTCTCTCTCTCTCTCTCTCTCTCTCTAGCTATCTCTCTCTCAAACACATACACACACATACACACAATTGAATGCTGCTCAGACATAACAGAAAATAAAATTTTGTTTGTTGGAGAAAAGTAGATAAAACATCATTTGAGTGAAAAGTATAAATGAATTACACATCACATCACATATATGAAAAGTCAGTGAAGCTAACCTCATATGTGTAGTGAAGAGTACTTTCCAAAAATGCAGGCATGGGATGAGAGGAACATTAGTCCTTGGGTAAAAAGTCTGAGATAACACACTCTTGTTTTTATTATACAGTAGAGTGACAGTGAATGTGAATTGTAGATGAAGCACTAAGACAATATAATGTACCAACAATAAATGATATGTTGACTAACAGGGACAACCTATCCTCTCCAGGGAGGAGCACCCTGATAAAGTACTCAATATCAAATGGTCAATCATGTATATATATATATATATATGCATATATATGAGAAAATGAGGCTTACACTTTTATTAACACTTTTTTTAATTAACACTCTTGGAGGCAAGTGGGGCCAAGTTAAGGTGTTGGCATCCATATTTTCTTAAATTTCTGGAAAAGAATCTATTGCTTCGTTTTTCCAAACTCCAGTGTCTTTGGCCCATCATTGGCTTGTTGCTCTAACATTTTTGTCTCTGCTTTCAACATCATTTGACCTCTTTTGTACTTCTCTTATAAGGACATTTGCCATTGGATTTCAGGCTCACTAAGATAATCCCAAATGATCCCCTTAGATCCTTAACTTAATTACATCTACAAAGATTGTTTTTCTAAATACAGTTAACATTCACTGGTCCTGGGACGAAGACATGTGCCTATGTTGTTGAGTGTACTCACTTTATCAGTGAAAGCTGTAAATATATACTCTATAATACACATATGGTTTGACTAAACAGTACCATCAAAATATCTCTGAAGCTTAGGATGGTAACTGTGAGGATGTGTGACAAGGATATAAATACTGAAAAATATGGGTCGATTTCACTATTGACAGAAGACTCAGGAGGACCTCTGGTTTACGAAGAGGACATTCTTTATAAAATACAACATCCCTTTACAATTTCATATATGTATACAAAGTGTTTTTATTACATTCACTCTTTTTTATCCTCTCTTATCCTTTTCTCATTTCTACTCACCTTGTCATTGTAATACATTTCCACCTGCTTTCATGGTTGTTGTTGTTGTTGTTCATGTTTTGTTGTTTCAATGATTCAATAAGTTCAGCTGAAATTGCCCAAATAGATGTGGCAGTGTTTACTGGAGCATGGGCAATGAACCAATGGCCACACCACTGAAGAAAATTACTTCTTACCCCTATAGCCATTAACGTGCAATGATTTCTAAGAGTAGAATAAATGGAGTTTCAAAGATGGAGGACAAGTACAAAGAACTTAATAAATATAAACTTGATTTAAACATAACAAACTATACACAAACTAGCTTGCCCAAAATCTTGAAGAGAAAAGTATATTCCTTATCCACATTTTACCTGGTAAAGAAAACCAGACAGAGATATGACAACAAAACTAGAAAACTAAAAGTACAGATTTTCAGTAAAAGTGAACTGAATACAACATTAGAGTGATCATTCACTATGATGGAGTAGGACTTGTCCTGGGGATGTAATACTGTTGCAGTGTATGAAAATCAATAAACATGGTGCAGCACATCCACAGAGTAGAAAGCAAAAAGCATATGGTCATTTCAATAGATTCAGAAAAATACTTGATAAATTCCCAAGTCCTTTAGAACAAAACTCTATACAAATTAGATACAGAAGCACAAGGCCACACATGACAAACCCATATCTAAAAATGCAAGGAAGTGGGGAAAAGGATATGTTTTCGACATGACCTGGAAAAAGACAAAGGTACTCATATTAATCAGCTCTATTTAACATGGCGTTGAAAGTCCCTGCCAGTCAAAATAATGCAATTTCCTCAGATTGGAAAGGAAGTAAATTATTTCTTCAGAAAGGAGACATAAAAATACAGATTGTAAAAATGTAAATACTTTTAGCACTAAAATATTTCAAAAGAATTTTCAGACTCAAAATCAACATTTACAAGTAGGGAGCATTTCTTCAGAATAATAACAAATCTGTGCAAAGGAGCAAAGCAGCTTCAGCCACAATAGCCACACAGTAAAGTGACCTGAGTCATTCAGACAGTCAGACCCCACGTAGTACTTTAATCCAAGGGCCAAAGTAAGGTCCAGCACTCCAAATACAAAGCTGATGGATTTTCTTTATTGGGTCATTTATTAATCCTTATTCTATAGAAACTCAAATGATTGGTATAATTCATTAAAAGGTGAGAGACCTAACAGTTTCTAGCAAAGATTTGGTTCTTGGGAACCAACATGCATGTACAATGCACAAGTGTGATGAGTTCTGCTTACTTCATTTTGTTCAGGGGGGAACTTAGGTAGTCTCTGTTTTAATTACAGACATCGTTGGGTAAAGTCATATAGTA
>JADRCD010206057.1:0-40555 GCA_019843815.1 Montemys delectorum | reverse complement strand
AAAAAAATAAGCACTTCCCACAGCTTGGATGAGGAAAAGGCCATTAACAGGACAGAGGCTGAGTTTCCCGGCTCATTTTGATTGTGGGGAGTTCCAAGCTGAGTGGGGCTAGCTGGAGATTCTGTTTGGTGGCTCAGTATGGTGTCAGTTATCCTTACATATTTTGCCCAATAATTTATTTATTACAATTTGAGGGATGGGGATTTCTAGCCCATTTTACAGAGCTCTTCAGCCATACATTGTGGAGACATGGGCAAAAGCAGTTGAAAACTGTAGAGTGCTATTAACTCGGGGTAATATGAACCAGACTTCTCTTGATGACTACCGAATAGCCTGTCCTGCACTTCAGTCATGAGCTGTTTTCTTTTAGTTCTTGTGATGTGTTGCCAGATTTCTTTCTTAACCTTAACACCTGCTGTGCTAGAGGCAGAGCACAGTGTCTTATACGTTCTTCACACCCTGGAATGCAGAGTGAGAATTGAACTGAGCTCCTGCCAAGTCCCACAGGAATAATTCAAACTCGGTGGCCACCACAGAACACAGGTACTCATAAGTACTAGAAATAAGTACTTGATATTTCAACCATTTTTCCTTATCACTTAAGTCGATAGTCCCACTAGATCATTTTGGAATGCATATGTCTGTTCAGGTCTAAGGTGTGGTGATTGACTATATTCTCTTATATAGAATGTATTCTCTGTATAACCTTTGGAAAATTGGCTCTCACAGCCTGGCAAAGTAAAGGAGTGACCTCAATAGTTCCCCAAATGCAAAAGTGAAGGCAACTCCTGAATGACTGAGAGCAACCTATCAGAGTAAAGGAAAACACAGATGTCCTTGGTCAGGAAAATTTCCTGGACTTTCTTCTTCAACTTTAACTTGCCTGTCCTAGTGAGCCTTGAGTGTCAATTTGAGATAGCCTGGGTCACCTCAGAGGGAATCTCAGTTGTGGGATTGCCCAGATCAGATTTGCCTGTGGGTGATCATATCTGTAGAAAAATATGATTGTTGCTGGGCAGTGGTGGCACATGCCTTGAATCCCAGCACTTGGGAGGCAGAGACAGGTGGATTTCTGAGTTTGAGGCCAGCCTGGTCTACAGAGTGAGTTCCAGGACAGCCAGGGCTGTGCAGAGTAACCCTGTCTTGAAACAGAAAAAAAGAAAGAAAAATGTGAATGTTAATTGATGTAGGAGTGTTCAGCCCACTGTGAGTAGCACCATTCCCTGGACAGGCGGTCTTGAACTCTATTAGGAAGTCATCTAAGCATATATCTAAGAGTTAGCAGCAAGCAGTGTTCTCTATAGTCCCTGCTCTACTTCCTTGGCTGTGAGTCAGTTCTTTGGTCGGAGGAAATGCTGTATGAAATAGCAAACAGGCCTAGCTCCAAGTTCTTTAAGTTCCTTCTATGACGTCAGTCAATGGTGGGTTGTGACCTGTAAGCTGAAATACACTCATCTTTCCCCTAAGTTGCTCTTGCTCAGTGTTTTATCACAGCAACAGAAAGGAGAAGAGGACAGATCCTGATCTTGACAAAGGATGTCAAGTTTTAAAATGTGTAGGGATGTATCATGGAACTTATTAATAAATTTTATCTACAGAGCCATCATGTTGAAGAGGCAGGAAGGCATGGTTATATGTAGTACGCTTCCTGTGTGGGTCCAGCTTGCTTTCTCCTATAACAGATAAGTTGCCTGCCCTTCATTCTATAGAAGAAGCAAGTATGGCTGTCACTGACATCTTTACAGTGGCTCCTCTCAAAACTTCTAGAGTTAAGCAATTCTAGTAAAAAGTAAAAGAATTCAGTAGTGTATCCAGATAAATACTGTGAACTTGAGCTGGCACATTTGAAGCCAGAGAAACTGCTTAAGATGTCCTCGGGACCTGCTTGAGATGCCCCTGTGAAGGCTGCAGTGTCAAAGCCTCTAACTACTCTTTTGCTGGGACAAGCAGGAAGTGGGGTGTGGTTGCTTTGAAAATAGAGAATGATACTCTCCCTCCCCCCCCCACGCTGAATTAATAACTCATAAAAAATGTAACACTATTTGGAAAAAGTAAACTAAAGTTAAGATGGGTAGAGATTAATTCTTAACATCAATGGTCAAGGCCAATAGTTTGCCTAGAGGTGACGCCTGTACAAACTTCCGGCAGATCTGTGCAGTAAGCAAGCAATTTGGAATAGTCCTTGACAGCTAGGGTCCATTCTAATTTGATGGTGGCATCATGTGAAAGGAACATATGCAACATGGGACATTGGAGTCATGTCCTATTGTCCTATCAGCGATGTAGTGTGTGTGTGTGTGTGTGTGTGTGTGTGTATGTGTGTATGTGTGTGTGCACACGTGTGCCCACGCGCAGATAAACTCACACATGTATGCATGTGGAGGTGCCAGGAATCTTCCTCTCTTCCTTTCCAACTTATTTTCTGAGAGAGGGTCTCCTGCTGACTCAGTTGTCTGGGCTCACTAACCAGTGATCCCCAAGACCTACCTGTCTCACATTCCCAGAGCTGGAGTTACAGACTTGCATTGCCATTCCAGGCTTCTATGTTGCATCTGAAATCAGATTCTCATGCTCACATAGCAAGCCCTTTCCCTACTGACCCATCCATCTCTCAAGAGCCCCATTCACTGTTTTTGGAAGGTCTTGTTGCCTCGAGCTGTGTGTGTTCTTCTCTCCTTCCTGCTAACTCTATTCCCTTCCCCTTCCTTCTATGCTTCTTCCTTCTCATCCTCTTCCTTTTTTATTTTCTTTCTCTTTGGTGAGCCTCTGAGGTGAGCAGAAACCTGCTATGCTATGGTAAACCTTGAATACCTATCTCTGCCCTCAAGCCAGTTTGAAGAGATATCTGACAGAGGCAGTCTAATAAGACCAGATGTCAAATGATATATTCACGTTTCAGAACTCCAACAAAGACCTTCTTAGAAGAGGATTTCAAGAACTCCTAATGTGCTAGGCCACTCTTGCTACAGCCATTCCAAAATCAGTTCTTCCATGAACTCAGCTGGTGATCTCTGAAGTTTGATGGATTCTAAACTTAAAAACGGATATATTCCTAGGGAAGCCTAGCAGTAGAAAAGCTTCCTCCTTGAATGTCTGTACACATAGAGAGATACTGAGCAAGATGTCCAAACCTTGTGGGCAAAAAGTATTCCCAATAAATATTTCTGACATATTGTTTTTGGGTAATTCATCAAGGTTATGCCTGGAGGGTGAAGTGGATCCAGAAGAAAGATGGGCTTAGAGACCAGAATGGAAGCATACTGAAGGGATATCAGCCCCAATGACAGTGTCAACTATGACCTTCAAGAAAAAAGGTCATATATTTATGAGACATCCTCCAAAGAGTCATGGAATAGCCAGGAGAGGAGAGGAAAACATTGAGGTGTGCCACATGTAAGAGCATCAGGACCACATAACCTTCTCATTCTTCTCTATGATGAGATGCTTTGGTTTACAACCCAGACCAGTCCCCAGAGAAGGAAAGCTAGTTTCGAGAATAATGTGTAAGATGGCACTTGGCCTTCTGCTTTCCTTTATTGCCTTTCCTGAAGAAGGGGATGCCTTGAGCAGTGCTCATTCGAGGGAAGCACCTCGTCTACCAACTGCTCAAAGAAGGACTCAAGTGAATCTCTGTCTTGTAAAATGTGACCAGCTGATCTTGCTCCAGCACAAGATTGACAACTCAGATGGACATCCTCATCTGGGCCTTAGGGATTACATGATATTAGAATTGTTCAATGTCTGCCTTTGCCCCACTCTCATTGTGACCCCAGGAGTAGTTCTTGCACTTTCGTCTCCTCAAAGTCTGCTTCCTGAGGAAAACTCAAGTTGTAAAATTGCTCATCCTGTATAAGACATACAGGAGCCACACAGAGTACCTAATAAGGGTTAGGTGACATAGGGGTGCCTCCATCCCCCACTGCAAGTTTCTAAGCCTGATTATGACTCTAAAGTGGGGGAAAGCAGTGTTTCAATTGCATATGATTCTTGGATTCGATTTTTAAAAATTAAAGAGTGACGTCACTTCGGCGCACAGAACAATCCAGTTCTCCTATGTGTGATGCTACTGGAGGAGAAACACAACCGTCAGCTTCACCCAGCTACAACCCTACAACCTGTAACTTGTGAAGACACTGGTGAAGGAGTGGCACATATGTTATGGGATTAACCAACCGCTCTAAAAGAATTAGATTAAAGGTCCACTCCATGAGATGGAAACCGTAGCTGACATACTGCTCAAGTGGCCAAGAACTCATGACTAGATAGGTCATGGGCTTAGAGGAAAATTTATTACTATTATTCTGCTGAAGGAACATAGGAATAAAAGAACTCCTAATAACGTAACAGCTGTACTCATACATGTTTTCATCAACCCCTTCCTCTCAAGGTTCAAGCATTTATGTGGTAGAGGAGGCACAAAAATAGTTAAGTCCCAGAACTGATAGAGGACCCCAAGGAAACAATGTCTTGCAGACTTGAGGGAACTGATGCGCATGTGAACTCACAGAGACTGTGGCAGCAACACTCAAGTCCCTGCACAGGTTCAGGCCATCTGGTGCTCCAGCACTGAGAAGGGAAAGTGTACATGGGGTCCCACCCTTAACCAAGAGGCTATTTGTAATCAATACCCACTGGCAAAGAGACAATCAGTTGTCTCCAATGGAGTGTCTCTGTTGTATCAATCACACTCCAGGCCAGGCCCCATACCCAACACAAAACTAATTCCATGTTGTTTATTCAGGGGGAGAGCATTCATTTTTGTTTGTTTGTTTTGTTTTTTTGTCTTTTGTGAGGTTGTTTGTTTTCTTTGGTTTTTTGTTTTTGTTTTTGTTTCTTTTTTCATAGCGAAGGAAAGAAAAAGGGCAGGGTGAATGACCTGGGAGGAGTTGGAGGAGAATAAAATATTTGGTTAAAATATATTGTATAAAAGTTAATTTAAAAGAATCATCGAAAAAATTGAAGAGTGACTCGAATAGATTAAAAATAAGACAAATATGTCTTTCTTGAGCAGGAACATCGAGTGCTTTAACACAGGCTTGGTGCACAGCTGTGCTCATTATTTAATGAGCTAATTGCAATAGCACGAAGATGAAGAATCTGGATTTGAAATCAATCTTGGGTTCAGTTTCAGTCTGTGTCACTTACCTGTAATGTGTCGTTGACTTTAACTTCTCAATGTCATCGTCTTGAAATATGAGACAGGGAGAAGAGAAGATTGCCGTGAGGTTAAAATGGGAATGGGAGCAAATCTCTTAGTATAGGACAAGGCAGGCAGGTAGCATCCAGCTCCCTCTTCAGTAGATTCTCTCTTTTCTGCGCATGACAGAAAAATGATGTTTCCAGCCATGTTTGGTCTCTTCTCATGTGCAAAGGCACAAAAGAAAAAAAAAATCAGGATAAGACTTCATAGGGATTCCACTAGCATTTTATTCCCCATAATAAAATTATAAATGGAGTCAATAATTCTATGCCACTTCAATCGTCTTGTTGCAGTGTCTTTGGCAAGTTGTGTTCGGTTTACCAGACCCACTGGCAGGAATAAACAATCTCTCCTGAACTTATGTGGCATGATTCTGTCAGTCTGTTGAGAAGATAGGCATCTGAAGATGCTGTGGACTTGTTTCCTGTTCTCTCTTCCTGTTTCTACCCAAGATTGCCATCTGCAGAGAGATGAATTTTCCTCTCCCTTACATACTGAAAAACTTCTGTTTCTGGATATAACTTGTTCCTATTCCATTGGAATCTGTTTCCTCGTGGCTGGAATTCATAGCCTCTCCAGACAGTCATGTGCAGGTGATCTCACTTCTGCTAAGTGTAAGTCATAGCATGACAGCCCCTTCTTCATAGTGTGTGCACTGAAAGTTTAGAATGATATTTACATAGAAGAGTGGACATAGATAGAAAAGTTTTAATAGGTTAAATAAGTTATGAACTAGTCAGGGACTAAGCCAAAGCTTATTATAGCCTAGGCATTTACTAATAAATAATTAGCCTCAGAATAATTAGTCATTCCAGGATCTGGGGCTGGGAAAGAAAAAAATAGATTATTAACATTATTTTAACAAAGGATCATTCAGATTAATTCTAAGAACGCTGAAAGTTTATCATGTTAGAATTCTGATGTATGTGCAGATAACAGATAAGGAATCATGCACATGAATAACAATTAAAGGAAAGAAACAGCACAGACCCTATATCACTGCATTAAGTATGAGACATTTCTCACAAGTCCATTTACAATAAAGAGATTAAGGATACAGAACTCATTTTCTCATTTTTCAAACTGGAAAATACACATTGTAACCCCAAGTCTGGGGAAAGAGTAGGCTTAGCTCTTTAGTTTTGAAGGTGACCTAAACATCCATCTTATTCCACCGAAATACTTGAGCTCTATCTTTTGATCACTATTTCTTTTCTAGAAAAGATATTTTGACTTCAGCTCAAGCAACTCTAAAGACCAACCTCACACTTACACTGAACTGACTTTCAGCCACTTGGACCTTCCCTCCCAAACCAGGATGCGCACTTCAAATTCTGGGGGAAGTATTTTTACCAGCTTAAAATGGCATCTCATTTGGGAACTACTGGTTTAACATTTACTTTCTGTGTCTACCTTACCATCTCACCACAAGCTTATGATAGCCCTGGCTTTATCAGAGCCTGCCTGTTTATAAAAACCATCAGTTCCTTTAAGTTGGAGGTCACGGTTTCTTAGAACTTTGACTCTCCAGGGGATTTGCCAAACTTATTGCTCACTAGAAACTCAATACATATTTGTCAAGTAGAACTTTCAGTTCTAGCTCAGCAAATCCAACTCTCACTCTCCTAGATAGGATTATCCGAATATCCAAATGTACAGCTTTATTTTCCTTGAGAACCTTATGTGCACAAATGAGAGTTTCTTCTATACCTTCTCCAGCTTAGCCCTAGTCCAGGCAGGACTGGCAAGAACCAGGAGCTATATTGTAATGTTCGTCTCCTTTCCTGGCCAGATTAAGCTGGGGTGACATTTAACCTTGTTTTTTTTTTGTTTTTTTTTTTTTTTATCTTGTGTCTAACATACATCAATTGTTAAAACGAATGCTTTCAGAAAGAAAATAAATCCAACAGGATTGACTTGAACATAATTAGAGAAAAAATATTAAAAGAGGGGAATGACAGACATTTAATATGCCTCTTCCAACTTTGTATATCAATTTACTACTTTATATAACCTGGAACCTATCCATCAGTCTGATGTGTTGTGAGGCAGTCTTGGTGCATGATAGATTAACTAATTCTTCATCTATTATTTATATTGTGCCTGTATTAAAAATGTCATTAGAGCAGCATAAAGTTAAAAAAAGAAAAAAGAAAAAGAAAAGAAAGAAAGAAAAAAAAGAAAGAAAAACAAAGGCCACAAAAATAACATCATCACAGGAAGGTACAAAACCAGAACTTCAAAATCAGGATGGAGGAAGAAATTATTGGTTCAGATAACCTAAGAGCAAGGAAAACTTGAATCACTAAACATTAAAATTAACTCTGTGAGCCACGTGCAGTGGCACATACCTACAAGTCCAGTATTTGGGAGGTGAAGGCAGGATGGTCATGAGTTCAAGGTCAGCCTACAAGAGACCCTGCCTCAAAAATATAAACAGACAAAGAAATGAACAAAGAGGCAAGTGAAAAAAAAAATCTCTGGGTTATCTTAACTTTGTTATCAGGAAATATGAACTCACCTCCTCTTTTCGAGTGACGTGTACAGAGCGACCAACAATACCTTGGGCCAGCACAGAGAGTGCTTGTTGCGCTACACTTGTTTAAGTGATTTACTGTAGGAACAGTTACTCTAAGTGTCAGCAGGCCCCTCTTTAGCACAGTGGAGCAGATGGCAGGTGTCAGAGATGTTGAGATTGTTTTATGACACTAATTCTATATTGTTGTTCTCAGTAACAACAGGCTCTTAAAGGAGAAGGGGAAGCTTTACGAGCTCTGAAACATAAGCAGAGTCAACACCCACTGTGAAAGATGCGGACATACGGTATGTCCCATTCTCACCCCACTTTCAAGGATCTACAGATGTGTAAGAAACACAGTTCAGGTAGAGATTTCTCTCCTCACTGTTGAGTTGGACGTACGTCTTCCCTGGGGACCATCTTAAATATGCAGATCATCTAGGTACATTACAGCCTGCATGTTGAATACTCCACAAAAGCCTGTGTATTAAAACCTTTCTACCCAGCATGGTGCTAGTGGAAATGTTAAACTTTCTAGAAGGTGATGTCTATCCAGTGAGTCTTAGGTCACTGTGCATGCATCCTTGAAAGAGGTTATGGGACAAGTGATGTTAACTTGCTTCACTCTGCCCTCAGCCCCAACTCTTGCTGCCTCAGCCTCCTACTTGAAATTCAAAATAATGGAGCTCCTCAATCATGGACTACGACAACCACCTTTCCATTAAAGCACACCCTTTCTCTTTTAAATTAATTTCCTAGATATTTTGTTATAGTAATGGAAAGTTGACTAATATAATAAATAATTCAAATGAAATTTGGACTATCAGGGGAAATAACTTTGAAGTACTCAATTAATATTTTACAATTATTTAATCATAACTCCCAGGCCGTGGGCACAATGGCCAAATGAGGTGACAGTTTAATCAATTGTCTGACTAATCCATCCACATCATGAGCTGGGAGAGTGGAAATGTTGTGTGTCTTACTAGAAACTTTGAGGTATACTGGATAATCCAGCTAACTCTTTCAACTACCTCTTTTACGCATTTCTTGTCCAAGATGGTGACCAGACATTAGCAACTTGAAAGATTGACTAAGCAGAGCAACTCGCTTGAGTCTCCACATTTGGTACCTTGTAAACTGACCTGGGCAAACCTCAGAACGTTCCAGCATCATATGATTTGGTTCCTCTTGTGTTGACAAGATTGTAAGTTCCACATCATCGTAGGAATTCAGCTTATTGGCTTGTTGCCTGAGTCCTCCATTCCACCCAGTGTTCCCCTTGGAGGCAGTGGATGAGAAGGCACTGGATCAATGACACAGACTCCGGGAGCAGGTGAGAATACAGAAACAAGCTCCTTTATTAATTCTGGGAGAGCACCTTTTATATCCTCTACCCTCATCCCATTGGTCTGAAGCAAGCCTGTCCTACAAGGGGCAGTTCCTGAGTGGCTGACATTGTCCACAACACCAATCTCTAGGCTCTCAGGCAGGCTTCAGTTTGGCCCTCCTGTACAAGTTACCTCACAGGCTGTGCAAGCCCCACTCACTATTGACCAGAAGTTTATGTGGAAGTGGCCACCACCTTGTCACTGAGGCCTGCTGTTCCTCCTACACTGACTGTGTGAAGAGGCCCTTGGGAGGGAGCCCCTAGAGTAGCTGTGATGTCTTTACATCCCTTGTAACTTGGAGTCTCTGTTTCCTCTCCTCGTTTTCAACATGGTGCTGTGGTTTGAAATGGGCCACCCCAGTTCGTTACTGGAAGTGTAACCCCAATGCAGTGTGATACTGGGAGGTGACCTCATGAGAGGTAAAAGTAAGTTTGCTTGTACATAGAGTAGAGCAGTCACAGACTGAATAGGTTTGTCGTTATGAAAAAGGGTCGCAACACATCTCTGTCCTGTGGGTTTTATCTGTTGTGCACAGTTTCATCATCTGTTCCAATGCAACATGAAATCCCTCTCCATATATGACCTGTATGTCCATGAAAGCCCTCTCCACACACGACCTGGACATCCATGAAAGTCCTCTCCACACATGACCTGGATGTGCATGAAAGCCCTCTCTACACATGACCTGTCTCCTACCTAACTGATAGCTAAATAAATGTCTACTCACAAATGACATAGTCTGCACTGATCTAACATCAGAAAGTAGATTCTTACACACAGGGATGGCTCTGTTTATCTTGCAGGATTTTTGTGAGAATTAAATAATAAGACACCATCAAAGACCAGGCAACATAATGCTTAGCACAAACCTCCAAGTGTAGGAACTGCTTCTCTGAAATATATGTCTGGTAGATAGATCTATTTTATTAGTAATTTAATCTCTTTTAGAAATTCATTTTCTACCTAGCCAATAACTTTTAAAATAAAGACAATAATGCAAAATAAAACATACTTCTCAGTGAGTATGAATGTTTGCACAGCCATTCAGAAAACATTTTAAATCTGGGGATACTCTAATTTTGTTCAAATAGGAGTGCTTTGTTTAAATTTTCTACAGAAATAAGCTTACAATTAACATCTATTTTGAAAAGCAATGTCATCTTAGCTGTTACATATGTTTTTTGATAACAGAGAATACAGACATTCTTTCGCCTGTGTTTCAGCAGAGATTTGCATAGTGTAAAAGTCATTAGGATTTATCAGGGAAATTCTAATTATTGAATTTTTTGTTCATTAGTAGTAAGCCTCTAGCAAAACCCAGTAATAATTAATGAAAATATACATGCAAATAAAATAAAATAAAATATACCATCATGGAAAAATGGCCAAGATGACTGCGTTGGTAAAGCACTTGGTGCACAACTAGGAGGACAAACCATGAGTTTGAATGCTTAGCTTCCACATAAAAAGCTGGGTGTGGGAGGTTTTCATTGTTAACCCCAGTTCCAGGAGAGCAGCAAAGACAGGTGAATCCCATGGGCTCACTGGCCAAGCAATCTAACCAAAATGGTGAGCTCCAGGTTTAGTAAAGAGACCCTTGTGGAGAGCAATTGAGAAAGCCACCAATGTCAACCTCTGGGCTCATACACACACACACACACACACACACACACACACACACACACACACACACGTACATACACATTAAAGGAAAAATCATTTGAGGTTTTTAAACATAGAAATGATGGGGATCATATCTTTAGTTAGCATTAGGGAGTTTGCCATTTTATCTCACACACTGATTTACTAGACAGTGAATTTGAGCAGGTATTTAATGCCCCTGAACTTTAAATTTCTGCATCAAGAAAAAAAAAATGGACCTGGCAGCAAATAGCAAAAGTGCTTTCAGGTCATTTTTTTTCCCTGAAAGAAACATGACAAAGGGAGTAGGCACATGTGTGCCACAGATGTAGATACTCTGGCAATGTCAGGTATCGCCATAGCTGGGGGGGGGGGGGGTTAACAAGATATCCTGTCACTTCTCCATATGCTAGGTCTTAGATTTCAAGCCCATGGACAGCTTTTAAGTTTGGGTTTGGAATTAGTAGATATGTGCTTTCCTTGCTATCTCATGTGGCTTTAAAGCATAAAAGCACAGATGATAGCCATTGCGCAATAAGGCTCTCCTAGAGTAAATACAAATGTCAGCGAAACGTGAGTTTGTGGCAAACTGAACGCAGTCTCTGCACTAAACACTCTGGATTGCTCAAGTGATAGAGCCCTTGTAGGGAAAAATAACAATTGTTACCAAAACGCCGAGAACATTCCGGTGCCCGGCAATTCCTAGAACGATAAGATCTCCGTCGTTCGGGTCGTATTTTCTCAGTCCAATTGTGTCGCAGTCGTTAGGGCATGCAAAAGTTATTCCTCTGGTGGTTTTAGATAAGAGTTCCTCAAAGGCCCGTGGTGCTTAAAGGCTTGGTCCCCAGCCTGTGACCACATCAGAAGGTGGTGGAACCTTTAAGACATGGAGGCCTGTGGGACAGATTCTTATCATTAGAGGGATGCCATTTAAGGGATATGGGCACCTCAGCTACTGCCTCTTCCTTGCTTTGCTTCCCCACTGGGAGGAGAACAGCTTGCCATCTGATGTGACATGCTGCTTTCCTGCTGTCTCCAAAGAGCAGTCGTGGATGGAGCCCTCCAACACTGAACCCAAATAAGCCTTTCCTCTAAGCATTGACTGCCTCCGGCATTTCTTACAGTAACAGAGAGCTGATGGATACGTCCCCATTTGTTTGATGAACTTGAAGCTAGTAGAAACCAAATATAAAAACTGAGGTAGTCATGCCTAAGCAATTGAAGGAGGTGGTTCTAAAACCTGAATATTTTATTCATTCGTTTTGCGTTTGTGGTGGTGGTGGGGCCGGCGAGAGGGTCCCTTGGCGGGCCTGTAGAGGCAGAGGACACCTTGCAGGAGTTAGTTGTCTCTTCCTACCATGTTCAGGGATCAGACGCAAGTTGTCAAGCTTGGTGGCAAGTGCACTTAATATATTGAGCCATCTAGCCAGCCCTGAACTCTGAGTATCGTAATTTTGAATTCTTTCAAAGAAAACAAAACAAAACAAAACTGGATTATGGATTATGCGGGGGGGGGTTAGCATTCATTAATGTGTTCTGCATGGTTCATTGTGATCGTCAGTGAGGCACTATCAGCACAGTAAAGGATCATGCATGGCTCCAGCTTACAAGAAGCCAATGAACTGGTAAGATAAATGCTGCACAATACTTACACTGCATCCAGCAGACTAAAGAGCTGTGAAAACACTCAGGAATGAGTGTTTTGGGAATCATTTATGAGTTCCATAAGGTTAACCCTAATATTTCTTCCAGTGCAGCGATCCTATAAAACTGGGCATCTTCAGACATCTTTCTCTTCCTTCCTGTAGTTGGAATCAAATTAAATTTGATATAAAATGTTCTTCTGAACATCAACTGGAAAGTTCCATATTAGTGTCACGAGCAATAAACTTGAGCAAGAGTCAAAGACAGAAGAAAGGCTGTGAGTAAAAATACAGACACTTACTAGACCCATTGAGTCCACTTTACTCCTGGTGTGCTACACTATTGAGGGTCAGCATGATGCAGTAGGAATTCATGCTTGACCTGACCGTGGTTTGAGCACAGCAGACGTTATCTGCAAGTTGATGACAATGCTCAGATCAGTGGCTTACTGTCACATATACATCGTGATAAGTAAACACTCCTTTTGCAGTCTTGAAAAACTAGAGATGATAGAAACTTCCAGAATGTTTTCCCGTATAAAAGCATAAAATCAACTCAGCTTAAAAACTGGCTTGACATGGAAAACATTTGTTTAAATTCTTCTGTGGTAAGACACATCTTTACTTCATTATTACTCTGAATTGGCTAACTGTCACACTCCAAGATGTGGAAGTTACATCTTCAGCATACTTCCTGTGACTAACAGACAATCAGCTTATATCCATTGTATCTAATTGTATCTCTTTACAGGTTCATGTTTATACTTCAAAATTGTAATAGTAAAAACTGAGAGATGATGAATACTAGGATAGGTTATTATAGTATAAAATGGAAGATATTATGCAGCAGAATGTATTATACATTTGGAATTCTTAATCTAGTCTTGTAGGGATTGGAGTCAAGACCTTGCCCTTCCTAGGTAAGCAGTTGACCAGAGAGCTTCAAACCTAGGCTCCACAGTTTTAAAAGCCTGGCTTAGGTACTTGTGTTTGCAAGGGTGATTTCTCCTTCAGCCACAGACCCCTCACTGGAAAATGGGCTTCATAACATTTAACTTGCAGAATTAGCTGTGAGGTTTAGCTACAACCTGTAGGTCATACTGCCCAGTAGCTTAGACGTTCAGACTGAAAATTCTCTATTTGTATTCAGTTGCTTCTTCCTCACATGTACTGCCCATGGGATTCTATTTTTTTAAAATTATTTATTTGTTTATTTGTTTATTTATTTATTTATTTATTGCATAGCCTTTGGAGAGGGTGTGTGAGCCAGGGCTTGGCCATGCAAAGTCTGGACTCTGTCTCCCAGTTTAACCCTCCCCGAATAAAATGGGGACTCTGAGTAGATAGGAGACCGTTGTCTTCATGAGTCTGACAGACTCCAACTTGGAAAGTCTTTCTTGGAAACCAACATCTGAGTAAGAATGTTGGGAGTTGGCTGGGATGTGTGGGAGCACTAACAAGGGCTGGTTTAAGTTTACCCCCCTGCAGATTTTTCAAACCCTCCGGGGGGTTCTTACATTTACATGAACTTTCCAGGCTTTTAAACCCGGACCTTGCAGTCGTTAACGATGATTAAGTTTCAGTTTTCTGAATAAAACAACAAACCAAAAAGACGTTTTCGGCCATTCACTTACAAGGGAGAGTGAAGAATAAGGAATTAAAGATTCAGTTATTAACTGCTCCCCCCCGCCCCCCACAATCCTCAGGCTTGGTTGTCTTAGACTAGGCTTGGTGGTAAAGCCCTTGTGAGCCTAAAAGCTGGAGAAAACCACAGAGGAGTCAGCCACACACATCTAAGGAACAAAATCCAAGTACTAGATGTAGGCTGGGTACTGGGTGGTTTCTCCCAAGGTATCGAGTCCGGACAGCTTCGGGTACCCTGAGAGCCAAGAAGTGACAGATTACCTACAAGCTGGACAGGAGAGGGCTACCCTGGCTGGTAGGGAGGCAAGCATCGCATCGCGCGACATCCTCCGATGAAGTACAGTGCAAGGTTCACAAATGAAAAAAAAAAAAAATACACGTCCTCTAAGTCATAGTTTGGGGATGCTCTCGGTCAAGTCCCCAGGAAGGAGATGCCTGGGCCCCCGAGGTGGGAAGTTAGTGAACTTTGAGAGCAAGGATAGATAAGTGGAGTCAGAAGGAACTGGAGCTGTGCGGAGCGGAGGTGGTGGCTTCCTGGAGCGTGGTCCCTCCACCCCGAGTCTTGCCCGCAACCGCGCGCGGACGGGGCTCACTTGCCCAGCCGCTGGGTGGTTTGCCGGCGAGAAGCCGCGCAGGCGAGGGCTTGGGCGAGGGCAGGGCGAGGCAGGCAGGCTGGCCGGAGAGAGGCGCGCGCAGAGGGCGGCGGCCGGACTCAGAGCTCGCCTCCGGGCGGCTCCTCGCTGCATCAACCTGCGGGCTCCGGCTTGGCCGCTGGGCCCCTCCCACCGCACCCCACCCCCGCCGCCCGCCCGCCCGCCCGCCTCGGGGCCCCGGTTCCAGTTGGTGCGGAGCAGCCGCGAGCGGAGCTCCCGCCCGGGACCGCAGCGGCAGGCGACGTCGCGGCCACCTCCGCTGCACCCTGACTTCTGCGACTCGGGAGCAGGCATCTACTCCTTCCCGGTCTCCCTTTGTCCAGTCCCCCCATCCGCTCCCTCCTCCCCATCCCTTCTCCCATCCCCTACCCTGCGACACCCTCCCTCCTCTGTCCCTGTCCCCTTGTCCCCGCTCCTGTGCCTCTCGCCAGAGCGCTGCACACCCTTTGGACGATCAGCACCCCGTGTTCTCCGAGGGCGATCGCCACCCTGTGCACCCCTTTCTCTCCTTCAGCTCCATCTCACCGCCCGCCTGGCCTCTCGCTCGCCAGCGGCTCCCTGCTCCCATCCCGAGTGGGTTGCGCGTCGGGCAGCCGCCTGGTCATGTCAGGATGGAGATCCGGCAGCACGAGTGGCTCTCGGCCTCCCCCCACGAGGGCTTCGAGCAGATGAGGTTGAAAAGCCGCCCCAAGGAACCCTCGCCCAGCCTGACCCGAGTGGGCGCGAACTTCTACAGCAGTGTCAAGCAGCAGGACTACAGCGCCAGCGTCTGGCTCCGGAGGAAAGATAAGCTAGAACACGTAAGGAACATTGGCTCTCGGGAGCACTGGGGGAGGCTAGGTGGTCGATCGGAGCACTAAGGGTGCAGGGACCCTAGTGGGGACTCCAATGGGCACCCCACCCTCAGGACCAGGGTGCTTGTGTAGTTTGTCAACCCCGAGGCATCTTCTGCACTTTTTTTTTTTTTTTTTTTTTTTTGCTTTATGACTCAACTGCATGGAGAAAATGAAAGGTTCGCTTTAGGTACCCCAGTTCCGCCCTGGCATCCTAGAGATCTCCTGACTGGCTGATCCCTGTAGGGCTTATGTGCACCTTGTTTTTGGATTACCTGTGAGAAGAGAGGCTGATTGAGGGGAACCAGGCTTTGCACAAAAAAAGGGTTTCAGGGGGATGTTCACCTGGTTCTTTGATGCTGTTTTACTCAGTACAGAAACTACAAAAACACTGCAATAAAGTTGTCCGCTGGCGAACCAGACAGAGCTTTTGGCCGAGTCTGCTGCGAAGCTAGCAGGAGTTTTGGCTCAGGTGGAGGTAGTCTCTCCACCTGAGCCAAAGTGGAGAGAGACTCTGCCTTGAGAAAGGACAGATTAGAGGTCCCCAGCAATCTGCACTCTGAATAGTGAGACCCAGCAGATGTGGATTCCCCCAACCCCTACACCCCTTCTCTCTCTAGTGAGGACTTGGGTCTTTGGCTCTGGGGCTGAGTCCTTAAGACTTAACCATTCTAGAAAGAAAACAAACCTTTCGACAAAAGGACTTTTGGGAATGCACACTTTAAAAATCTGACCGGTCAATATCCCCTTAACCAAATGTTAAAATGAAACTAAGAACCTCCGGTAGGTCAGCAGTAGGTGAGAGCTGCTGTTTAACCTCAGCAGACCTGCAGCGTCCAAACTGAGCCTGCTAAAGGTATGTGGAGGTTTCCTGGTGTTTGGGCCACCACATCAATAATGATAAAAGATAAGATTATGGAAACTCATGAATCCCCTAGCTCTGTACCACCTGAATCCCATCTGGACCCTCTCAAGCCATTCCTGAGCTTCGCCTCACCAACAGTGTCCCTAGGAAGTGAATATTTCTGTTAGAAGCTGAAAGGACAGCCCGTGCCTTTTTGAGGGCCAGATTAAGTCATACCAATGACTAATTTCTAAAGCCCTTATTTAAAGCTCCTAGTTGAGTTGAGTAACAGGCTCTGTTTTGCCTGGAGAGAACCAAAAGGATGCCTTGGATCCTTAAGATAGGGGAGGTCTTCGAAGGATTGCTAGGGCAGTAGTGCAAGCTGGCTGTTTGAAAGGCAACAGCAATACCTGTTTTACTCTTAAAAATGCTCACTCCAGGATGATGCTTGAAGGGGTGGGGGATCAGTAATGTATGGAGTTTATAGAGGATAGACAGAATCATTATCTTCATGTAACGTAGCTCCGGATGCTCATAAGAAAACTGGCCCCAGCCTCCGGCCTCAGAGTGGTAACAGAATACCCTTTATTTTCATTTAGTCATAATTGTGTGTTCATTTGCAGCAGCTGCTTTAGGCTGCCCCATTTCCTTCATACTCTTACTGAAAATCAATAGCGCAACCTTCTGCGTGTGTGTCATCCGGAGTCCCAGACACTGCTGCACACATTATACTGAAGTGCTTTTCCACTTTTTGATTTGTGTTGGTTGAAAGTATTAGGTCTACCTCATGGGCCACAGCAGCGTCACCTTTCTGCTTTGAGTGTAGGATGCTTGGTTCCTCCAAGGATGAGAGATGCAGCAAAGAGAGGCTTGGTTCTTTGCGATTATGTGAACATCTACATTTCTTACTAAAATGTCCTAAAGAGAGCATGGCATTAACTTAAAAAAAAAAAAAGTCATATGCCTCATTTGATGTTGAAATCAAAGTGTCATTTGTTTTGCTTTTAAAACTATGTTTATATGAGATGTATGTTCCATCTTCTATATTTGCCTTCAATTAGAAGTGGAGCTTTTATTCAAGTGATTTCTGATATATTCTTCGGCCTCTTTGAAATACTGCCACTAATGAGTTAGTGTTTATAAGCATGCTATGAAAAGATAAAGTTATATAAAGATACAAATTTTATTTGAACTCAAGCACTCAGTGTTTATATATCCTGTTTTATGTTCTATGATATTTAGGCAGATTGCTGTTAATTTATATTTCAGTATATGAGATTTAAAAGCCTATAACATATGTAACCTGGTACATAGGTGCTACATAGAGCATGAAAATATCGCATTAAGTTCATTATAAACCATGTGCCTCTAGTTTAAGTATCACAGGGAGCAAGTTGAGGTGTCATAGAAAGTCAAGGGTAAGTTAAAAATCACTCCTCTGGTCTGTTTGATCAGATAGATGAGCACCATTTTTTATTATGGTGAAAAAAATGAAGAAATAATTATGATGGAGATGATGGAGATCATATGCCTGAAAACAACCTACTTGGCCGTTTGGTGTTTTGAAAATCAATCTAAATATTTAGGGAATAAATAAATTATGACTTCAAATGACACATACATTTAGTCATCACAGTAACGGTATTCCCCAAGATGAATTGTGGCAGTGCGTGGATTCTAGCCAGACTTTAGAGGCACGGCTTAATCTGAAAGTCAATAACACGGTATAAAGTGACAGCTAAATGATATATTTCTGCCCACTTTGCTAAAAGTGAGAGTAAGTTGTCTCTTACTTTGGCTGAAAGTCATCAGATGAATCTCAGGCTATACAAGAAGAAAGTGACATGAGTTGGATTAGAGTACATTCACTTGATCTTACGCTTGGTTACATTAGTTAGTTGAGACTTAAAATGAAGATTTGTAAGTAATGCCCCAAATCCCAGTCCTGGGTGGTGCTAATGCAGGGACAACCTGGGCTGCTTAGTAATTTCTGGGTCATCCTGGGGCCTCAGAATGAAAATACCCACTCAGGCACAGTATCACATGTCTGAGATCCCAGTCCTCAGTGTGCTGAAGCAACAGGATCTGTAGTCCAAAGCCAGCCTGGGCTACAAAATGTGTTGTTTCAAAACACTGATGTAACCAACGGAAAGACAGAAGTATACGTAGAGAAACGTTTCATTCCTAAGTCGAGATTAGAATGTGCAAGAAGGTTATGTTCTGTACGGTAAACTCTGAACTTCAAATTCTGCTTGTACATTTGAGAAAATTGCAAGCTTTGGTTGCATGCAGAATATTTTCTTACTTGTTATAAGTGAGGCTCTTGGTACTTAGAGCAGTGGTTCTTAACCTTTGTAATGTTGTAACCCTTTAATACAGTTCCTCATGTCGTGACTCCCAACCACAAAATTATTTTGTTGCTGCTTCATGACTGTAATTTTGCTACTGTTATGAATTGAAATGTAAATGTCTGATATGCAGGATATCTCTGCTAGGTGACCCTCAGAGGGGTCGTGACCCACAGGTTGAGAACTGCTGGCTTAAAGTGTTTTTTGGTGTCCTGTTCTGTTTCAGAATTCCTATGGCTTAAGAGAGCAATGGGGTTGGGAAGCAATAAAAGCCTTATTTGGTGTAGGATTCTAGTATTTTCTTGAGGGATATTATAAAGGATTAAGGTTTAGCAGAGCAACCTGGAATCTCCCTAGGTTGAGTCCCCTTGGAGATTTTGATTGTCTCAGAGGACAGTATGACATTTGGTGTCATTTGGCACTGGATGCTGCTTTTGAACTTTCTGCTGTATTTTTCTAGTGGAGAGAGGGTGAGAGGAGTCTGCTCCGCTCCATTGTCGGTTTTATGCCAGCAGTGTGACTTTCCAGATAATATGGGTGAAGGAGAAGCCTTGCTTTGTTCTCTGGGTGGTCCATTGGGTCGTGCTAACGTGGTTGTAAATAAAGGTTATAGTTAGACAGTCCTGACTTTGGATCTCACTCCATTTTCAGTAAATGAGACAACTATAGGTGAAGGGCTTTGTGTATGATATAGTCATATTTGAAAAGCTTTGCTTTTGTAATGGTGGTTCAATGGGGAATTCTCTGTCTGTATTTCAAGAACAGATGTCCTATATGTGTCAGGCAGATGTTTTTATCGCCCTCCTCATCTGTACAGGCTGGTGGGAATTCTCTTCTGAGTCTACCTGCCTGGCAGGAGGAAATGCCAATGTCATTGTTCATTTCCCCTATAGCCATGGTGGCTTTAGAAGTTAAGAGAGAATCTAGAGATGGCTCCTGAAGTGTCTACCCACACTACCACAAGTGATGTGCTTATATAGCTCATACCTATTAGCCAAAGAAAGTTTCATGGCAGAGGTTCACTTGAAAGGGATGTAAAAGGCGATAAGGTCAAAACCCAGAAAGGAAGGATATACATCTTTTCCTAGCCCTCCATAGCAGCATCATGAAGCACTCGGTGCATTCTTAGGACTGGGTTAGACGATCAGTCACACACCTATAGGTAAAATGACTTCTCTGGTCTTCCCTGATCTCTGCTTAAGCATCTCTCTTCTTCTCAGTTTCACATTTAGCATCAGCTTTGCCTGTATTACAGTCCTAGCCCCAACGCATAGGGACCTTCGGGCCATTAAAGATGCTTCTAATCTTCGTCTGGTTTTCTGGGAGTTTTATTCTTCCTGGCCAGTGGCTCTTTGCTTAGCACCTGCTTGATAATTCTCATCTGGCTTCTTTGCCTCTCTTGATCTCTGATGGCCAATGCAATTGAGACCAGCTCTTTACAGCTGTCAACCAACCCTTGTGTCCTTCTTGGCTTGTGCCGATGAGATGACGTTGCAAGATTGGCCAGGAAATCTCTTTAAACTGGAAGGGGAGAGATGAAGAGGAGGTTGGTGAAAAGTGACCAGGGACTGGCTTACTGCACAGGCATGAAGACCCAAGTTTGGATCTTTAATACCTACATGAAAGCTCAGAGCTGCAATACGTGTCTGTAATTCCAGAGCTGAGGTAGATGGAGACAGACAGATCTCCAGAACTCACTGGCCAGTCATTCTAGATAAACTGGTGAATCTCCAGGCTCACTAAGCAGCTCTCAGGCGGGGAGGGAGGGTGACTAAATAAGATACCTGCCATTGACCTCTGATCACATGCATGTACCCCTCTGCTTACATGTATGTATACATGCAAGCACATAGACACAAAGAATAAAAGATAATTTCTAATGTTCTGACTTAGAGCGAGCATTGTATTTTGATCTAGTGTCTTAACTTAAAAAACTATCTCCTCTAAGTGTGTTTTATACCTGTTTTAATTGTTGGTATTACCAGCAAATAGTAAATAAATGTCAAGTTCACATTTGCCTCCTGCCATGAATTATTCACATGGTGGGCAAAGAATAAAGCAAAATTGGCCATCGTGGTGTAGGCTTGTGTTATATAATGCCATTAATGTCCTGCAGAGCACACCTATGAAAGTACTGTGCCCTACTGAGCCAATCAGTAAAGCATGGAGACACAATTCAACCCCAGGGGATGAATCTTTAAAATGCTCCGTTAAAAATCAACCAGACACAAAGATTGGCAAATCCCGAAGGACGATGATGTTCATCAGGATTAGTTCTTCTGATTTTAGATAAGCAAAATAGACAATCTGGGCAGACGCAATGTCGTCTCCCTCTCTAACTCATCCACTGAGAAGGGTACATTAAGTGTCTCAAGGGTTCTTTCTAATGGCCATCAGTGGGTCCATATATTGCCCTTGTCCCCCGCCACGGTTAACATGTATTTTGCACTAATGGACTTCTCTCCCTAAGGATCAGTACAACAGCTCGTTTTGAAGTTTTGTTTTCTCTAAACTCTATTGGGTGTGGCTTATCATTGATTATTGAATTTAGCCATGGTCTGGGACATATCACATTCAATACATTGAATCTGAGAAGCTCAAGATGATTGAATTGAAGCTCTGTCGTCTCATCTATCTAGCAGTAAAAAGACCAGTTCCTTGCTAATGTTTCTAAGTTTCCCTTACAGATTTCTATGTCTATCCCAGGCATAAACCTGTGGAACAGTTTTTTAATGTTTCTGTTTTAGCTTGAAGGTTCAAGAGATGTGATAATGGTTCTTAGTCTGTAGGATGTGACAGTAGCAACCATATGTTCTCGTTCCGGATCAACAAGGAGATGCTACACAGGTAGAAAGGTGGAAGGCATGGCAAAATCTCACCCCAGAAATAGCACTTAAGCTGTCAATAGCTGGGCAGTGAGTG
This sequence comes from Montemys delectorum, assembly GCA_019843815.1. Taxonomy (NCBI): domain Eukaryota; kingdom Metazoa; phylum Chordata; class Mammalia; order Rodentia; family Muridae; genus Montemys; species Montemys delectorum. Next base: position 18,918 of record JADRCD010206057.1, on the reverse strand, counting down.
ACCTGGGGTCCATACCTTTGCCAGTTGTGCTGTGAAATCTTAAGGTGCAACGTAAATGTCATGGTAAAGTAGAGATGTCAACCTGCCATGCTTAAAGGTATATACCTTCTAAATAAAAGATATATATATAGTTATTCCTTTCTTCCTCGCCCTTTCCCCTCTTCTTTCATTTTCCTTTCTTTCTCTCTCCTCCCTCTTCTCCTCCTCCTTCTCCCAGTATTCTCTCAGGCTCATCATATAATCCCTTAGTCCTGAAACGCTCAGGGTAGTACAACTTGCAAGTGATTTCTACTGTTTCTGCCTCTCTTCTTCTGGGGTTACACGTGTGTGCCACAAGAGCCAACATTCTAGTTTTTGTTTAAATGTGGAAAGATGAGTAAAGTTTTGAAAAAAAATCACAAATCTAGCCCTTAATTTAAATGGAGACTGTGACAAATTTTCCCAGGTAGCCCTACCTTCATTACAAAGTTCACTCTCCACTGACCTGTGTACAAGGTTCAAGTCAAAGGATAGATGATTCTACCACCACTGGGTGATAAATTTGCTTCTTTATTCTCCAGAATAAAGGAAGCCTTGTGGACGTGGTACTTACCTGCAATGAGCTGTGACCACTGTCTTTCTCCCAGGAAGCTGTGTGATTAGATCCAGAAATGGCCTGTAGATTTAGATTGGGAAGATGGTACCCACTAACACAAAACTACCATAAGTAATCTCATTCGTGGAGGTGCAGATGCTGAGAGTGTTATTTAAAAACAAAACAAAACAAAACAAAAACATTGTTAGGAGAATGTGAGGTGAGGGCTTCAGTCCAACAAGTATTATCTGAAATATGAACTTGTTGAACTTGAATAATATACAAAGACTAGACTAGGGTACCTTTTTGCAACCTGTTTACAGTTTTATAAGTAAGTTATAATATGCTTATAGTTTTGTGACTAATAAAGAAAAAGCAAAACAATATAATACTATTGTCAATGGTCTCATTGTTTAGAACAGGATAAATTACAGTTAAAAATAAGTAATTAGTACTGTTGGATATTGATAATATAACATGACAAGCAAGTTTGTTCCAATAATATAAAGTTTAAACAAAACTTTTATAATTAATTAATGTAATTTATCACATTATCAGACTAAGAGTAAAAAGTATGCAGATGGGCTTAGTAAAACTGTGGTAGTTGGTTTTAATTTTTAACTTGAAACAATTTAGAATCACTCAGGAAGAGAGTCTCAATTAGGAATCTTCTAGATCATGATGGCTTGTGACGTGTCTATGGGAGACTGGCTTGATTACATTAATTCAGGTGAGGAGGCCCAGCCAGTGTGGGGAGCACTGCTCTCTGGATTTGGATCTTAGACTTTGTCAGAGTAAAGCAAGTGGAGATGATAAAGAGAAGTGAAGCATGCACATATTCATTTCTCTCTGTGCAAATTCATTTCCTGTCTGTGCAAATGGTATGACTAGTTGTTTCAGGTTCCCAGTCCCTTGACTTCTCTAAAGATAACAGATGAAGAAAAAGTAAAGCATTTGATTATTTGATGAGATCATGTATCCAAACATGATAAAATTCTCAGCAAGAAATAAAACTAACCTTAATATTCTGATAGTGGATTTCTTGAAGAAGAATCCCATGTAATGGTGAAATATTAAGAATTATCTGCCCAGATTGTGTGAGAGATGTATATATCATACTTTTACTCATCAATGTATTAAAACTCATAGGCAATGCAATCAGGCAAGAAAAAGAAATAAAAAGTATAAAATTAAAAAGAAAATAATAAAATTGTTATTGTTCCCAGACGATGTGGTTGTCTACATTTGAAATATCAAAGATAAACTATAGATATCCTATATGAATTAATAATTCTGCTAGATTTGACAGATAACACAATCAGATAAGAAAAAGATACTTAAAATGACAATTTAAAAGGAAGTTATTGGTTATTAGCAGACAGTGAAACCGTGAATGTCAAAAGATTCAAGGTAAGCAACAGACATATTTAACAAATTTGCAATGTCCTTGGACTTGCCAAGCTCACTGGATAAAAGGTCATTTTGTAACATTAAGTACTAAAAATAATTTCAAAGTAAAATTAAAGTTGGTATCATTTATATTATCATAACCTAGCAAACACTAGGAATAAGTTTAGTATATAGGTTCTTTTTAGTCTCCCACCAGAAGCAATTCCTAATTAAGATCTCAGCAAGTTTGTATATTTATGCAAGCTGAAGTCTATATGGAAAGCAGAGGTTTGAGAGCAAATAAGACAGTGGTGAGGCAGGAAGGAGACTAACTGTGGACATCAACATTTATAATAAAGATGAATTCACTTATTTGTTATTGTGGCAGTGTGGATGAAAATGGCTTCACAGGCTCTCATGGACTTGAATACCTGGTCCCCAGTGGATGGCGCTGTTTGGGGAGGTTTAGGAGGTGTGGACTCGTTAGAGGAAGTGTGCCACTACTGGGAGACTGAGATTTTAAAGACTGAACATTTTCACTGCTGCCATGCCTGTCTCCTGCCATTCCTCTGCTTTGCCATCATAGGCCCATATCCCTCTGGAACCATAAACCCTCCTGTAAGTTGATGTGGTCATAGTATTTTATCACAGCAACTGAAAATTAACTAATGTGAGAATGGTCTTGGCAGAAGATAATATATGAAGGTATAGGAATGGACCTGGGCATGTTACAAAATACATTTTGATTTCTCTTTCAAATGGCCAACAGTTGTCAGCTTAATATAACTTATAGACTTAAGGTGTCAATTGAAACAATGAAACTTCTAGAATCAGTAAGGAAAAAAAAAAACTTCATTAACTGGGACCAGAAAGTCTTCGCATTTTTAATAATCTCAATTTATTAGGAAGAATAAACTTGACTACAATGAAATTAATCATTTTATCTCTGGAAAATTATATTTAGAGGGTGAAGGCAAGTCAAACACTAGAATGTTATATTTTCAATTTATACTCTCACAAAGGGTTCATATCCATAATATAAAGAGCACCTTCCTACATGTTAGTAAAAACAGGCAACCCAACAGAAGCATGAGAATAGCATTTGAATGGGAACTTTACAAAAAAGAATATCTAAATGACCCTTGTCACCAGATATCAAAAATACACACAGGTTTGGTCTTATACCACATAACCATCAAACAAAATTAAAATGATGGACAGTATCCAAATATTAATGAAATAAAGCTATCTATACCTCAATATCTCCTGGTAAGACTTTAATTCATAGAGCAATGATAGAAGGAGGAAAATTAAATGTATTTATATCTTGTGACCTGGTGATTAGGATTCAATGTGTGTATTAATTACAAGTATGCTCATGTACACCAAGGATATACAAAAATATTTACTGAACCATTAACTTAACTGCATCCAAAAAGGATGCATCCTCAATATCTATCCATAGCTAAGTGATCATATAATTTATTTATGTGAAAAGGAATGGCACATGTATATCTGTTGTACATGCATGTGATGGTGTAGGTGTCTCATTTAGACACAGTAGTAGTGAGGAAGAGAAGCCAGATACAGACAGTAGGATTTCATTTATAATGACGAGCAAACAAATCTCAGGGAGATAAAAATTTAATGACTACCTTTGAGGCTGAAGTGAGTCTAAAGGGAAGAGTCCATGGAGCCAGTAACGTTTTCTCGTTTTTGAATAGTAGTTATGAATGCAGATGACTCCTGCTTTCACTTCCTTCATATGGTTCCTTCCTGGGTCCTTTCCTCCTCTCAGTTCAGCCTGCCATGTTAGGGTGTACACATTTTATAGTGTATTTCAGTTGAGTGTTTATTTACCACCTCTCTAGTAAATTCTTACCAAGCTCTCTCTAGGAGCTCAGTGAATTGGGACTTGAGCAAAGAGACCTTCTGTACTTGCAACATTTTTGTCAACTTGACACATACTAGAGCCACTTGGCAAGAATAACACACAGTGGAAAATGTTAACCATATCAAATGGGCCTGTGGCTATGTTTGTGAGGCATGTTCTCAATATCGAGTAGGCCTGGGCTGTCTAACAAAGGTAGCTGACCAAGCCAGGTAAGGCAAGCCTTGTTCCATGGTCTCTGCTTCAGTTCCTGCCTACAAGTTCATGCCTTGACTTCCTCTGATGATAGACTGTATATATATATATATATATATATATATATATATATATATATATATATGTCAGGGTTCTCTAGAGGAAAAGAACCAATGGGATGAATATATTCAGGAATTTGTAAAAGTCGCTATGTAAATAGAGCTAACTAAGCTAACAAATAGTCGAATCACACCTAGGACCCTGAGAACCCTAGAGCTGCTCATCCTGGAGGCCGTATGCTTCAGAAGTTGGAGTCCTAAAGTGGCGCTCTGCCTCAGCAGTTCCAATCTGGTGTTGAAAAACTAGGTGGTTCCTGGAGGGCTACTGGTTCTTAGCCCAAGATGGAAACCTGGAAATGCTGGTTCTGAAATCAGTGAAGGAATCAGCAGCAAATGAGTACATCAACTCAGAGGCAAGAGGGCAGGCCAAACGAGCAAGAGCCCAGTGAGCCACCTTATTTATTTGGTCTGCTGTGAGAGGGTGCTTGGAACTGGGAAGACTGGTATTAATTCTCTTAAGAATCTGTACAGGAATTGCCAAAGAAATCACAAGAAGTGTTGGAAGAATTAAAGAGGCACAGATACAAGATAAACTGCCAATTAAGCATTCCGAAGTCTTGGTGCTGGGTCATATGTTGAGGGTCTTAGGAAGCATTTTCATTTGTTGAGTGCCAGAAATGCCCCAGAAATTCCAGCTGGCATTATGAATCTATGAATGAACAGAACAGTTTTCAAAAAACTTACTGAGTTGGAATTCTGCCATGTTCCGTTTTGTTGGTTAGACCCAAGACATTGGTACTGTCTCAATCTATATTATCAATATTACTATTGATCATCACTAGCTTGTTACTAGCTTCAAGCTATGAAAGACTGAGATTTATACAACTGGTCTTGGGTCAGTTATGATTTAATTGTCCTTCAGAACTCAAATGACGTTCCTAGCCCATAAACCTAAAATCTGGTCGGGTGCCTATGTTTCTTGCATTTTTTAAAAAATGCTGTCACACATTTGACAAAAGCAGTACAAGAGAGGAAGAGTTCATTTTGGCTCATAGTTCTAAGAGTGCTCTGCCCTCATGGCCAGGAAGGCGTGGCAGTCGGGAAGGTGCGGCAGGCATAGCTCTGTGGTGGCTGTAATGTGAGGCAAGTGGTCATGTTGCATCTGTGGTCAGAAAGCTGAGAGAGATGAAGCCATTACCAACTTGTTTCCTTTTTTCTTCCCCCTTTTCATTCAGTCTAGAACACTAGGCCATGGTCTGAGTGTTCTCCACATTCAGGATGTGTTCCCTCCTTAATTAAATCCCCATAGAAACAACCTCACAGACACGATCAGAGGTGTGTCTTCTGGGAGACTCTCAATCGGCAATCAAGGTGAAGCAACACAGCTCCCTTGGCTTATCATCCAACACCATGACAGGCATCAGTTGCAGGACTCAACACAACTTTTAAAAATTGCCTCATGGTTGGTTCTGTTTGGCCACTTGGGTAAATCCCAAGCATCTGGCAAGTTTTGTCACTGTAACATTGTTAATTTTTTTCTTTTTCATGCTTATTTTCCAAAATTAAGTTCCAGACTCCCACATTCAACAACTCCTGGAATAAAGAGAAATGGCGGTTTTTTTTTTTTTAATATATTTTTAGGGAGATTTATCTCTTTTCCCTCTAGTATTCATTTGTCCAATTTTTGTTGACATTAGAAGAACTCTTCTATGTCTATATGTTCAAAGTGATCTATTCTAATTTTTAAGTATGTATATATGTGATGCAGGGGCAGGCATGTTTGTGTCTTAGTGTCAGTATATGCTCTTGAGTGCTGTCGCCCATAGTGGCTCAAGGCTTCCGATTCCTCTGGAGGTGGAGTTACAGGAGGGTGTGATTCACCTGACGCTGATACTGGGGAGCATTTTTGTTTGCTCCTTAAGATCTTCCTACTTTGATCATTGGAGGCCTGCAGAAAACTGACTCCTATGACCCTGGGACACACCTGCAGGCTTTCATTTTAGAGCTTACTTTCTGGTATACCAGAGTTCTCCAAGCTTGTTTTGTATTTTTTCCCCACTTCTTCTTAATATGTTCTTAGAGACTTTAAAAAAAAATATTAAGTATTCTTTGGTTTAACTAAGTCTAATCTCACGAGGCTCTAGCAAGAGAAGTCTTCAGTTATGTGACATTTCTAATAAAAGCTCGATGTGCGTGTTCTGCTGAGGCCGAAGCATCTTTACTTGAACTGATTCTAGTCTTTAACGTATATATGCAAGCTGAGGAAAGCCTGGGTCGAGTATAATATTTAGAAAGGAGACAAAGTAAGGGTACTCTTAGGTGAAGAGTGGACAGAATGCAGGCACGCACACTTGAATCATAAGAGAGGATGCAACGCTAGCTGCTTTCTAGTTTTAACTCTGTCATGGTTTTTTTCTTTCTTGTCACTGATAAGTGCATAGAACATGTAATTGAGAGTAAAACCCTTAAAATCCCAAGTGAAGCTCCGTAGCTTCAAAGTAGCTGTTCTAACTGTATAGAAGTTCATCGAGCTGCATTGAGTTTTGGATTAGGCGTTTGTCTGAGTGCATGCTTTAGTGTAGCTGCATGATGTTTTTCATTTGTGAGGTCATTACAATAAAACAATTTTCATGTTTTTAAAAAAAACCTTCCGATACACCTTCAATTATAACACTCACATGTATAATGTTTATATCATGAAAATAAAATAATAGCAGAGATACCAAGTGACACAGTGACTTTATGGTGCATCTCAAGGTCTGTGTGTGTGTGTGTGTGTGTGTGTGTGTGTGTGTGTGTGTGTGTGTGTGTGTTTGCTCATGTGCATACATCTATATGGATGTATTTCTATACCTTTTCTGTTATCAGAACATCAACCTCTACCTGTGAGACTTAGGATCTTTCTGGAGCATTGAAGAATAAACACAGGGCTGAGTGTGTGCTGGGTAAGGACTCTGCTCTGAGCTGCAATCCCTAGCCCTCTACTTGGGAGTTAATATCCTCATTCATATTTCCTGTTTCCTAACTTGGCATCATCCCTCCATCCTCCTTTTCAATGCTTAGAATTTTTGCCCAGGGCACAGAAAGGGGGTTTTCAGTGACCATGTGTCTTCTTGTTGTTTTTTTTATTGTTTGTTTTCTGAGCTAAGATACTGTCATCTGAGCTTTGAAATTCTCTTCAAAAACTTAGCTTGCGAACTTCACAACACCAACATTCCATACCAAGAGAGGATCTCCAAAAGACTAAGAAAAGACAAGGAGAAAGAGAGGGATAACTCTCACGAGATAAGCATCGAACTGCTTGTGTCTTACCACGTCACAGATCCTGACTTTTGGTGGGATGCTTCAGGAGAAGAAAGCCATGAAGAGTGACATTTGTGTCAGTTTTGCCACCTGCTTGTAGGATATTAGACTTCCTTTCTGCTCTGCCTATAAAAATGGAATAACAGACAAGTCCTGCGGCTTTGCAGAGAGCAGCGTGAAGAGTGGGTTTCATATTCCTGCCTATTTTGCTTAGCACAGATGAACTGGTAACCCATCCTCTGAGTGGGAGGAAGAAGAAAAGACTGCACGTTCCTAGGGCCCTAGAGGAACAAAGGACAGGCGATGGCTGTGTCAGTCCTATAAGGACTTCAGCAGTGAGCTAAGTGCAAGGAGACATTCAAAACAGGCAGCCATTGGCGCACTGTGGCTTCTCCATGGTTGCTGCTCTTATTTTATGAGACTATTGTTTTCTGTCTTTTCATTTCAGTGAAGTTTTGACTAGGTTTAGAATAACTGTCACAGAGTTGGTAACAAAACCAAGGAAAGATTGATATGCTTGAACAAAATAGGAATGGTTAAAAAAAAAAAAAAAGACCATATTCAGGAAGAAGGCGGCTTCTAGGTGGCAGTGAGCCAATGGGTATGAATAACCTAGTTGCCTTCCTCAAGTATTGATTTCCTGTGTGAAAAGGAGGGGTATATGCTCACCATCATATCAGCTTAAGGAACCTCTAGATATCTGACTAAAAGCTTTGCAATATACTTGATCATTTTCACATATGCATTTGATTTTTGTGGTATTAAAATACATTTCTGTAGTTAAGAAGCCAGCCAGCTACTAGCTAAAGGGTACTTGTGTAAGATTGCAGGTCAGTATTGGAAAAAGAATGGCTAAGCAAGTCTTCCTTGATAAAATTAGTTAGAAGGAAAAAGTTAATATCTTTCATGGGGGGAGAAAATAATTCCCATAATCATTAATTAAATTTGATTCCGACTAAAGCAAGGCAGTCAGTGCCAGCACCTACTCTAGGGTCCTGGTTTTCCTGCTTCTCCATTGAAATAATGACAATTGCTTTTGGATAAACCACTGACTTGTAGTTTGAGCTGTTGATATAGAAAGACTTTTGGAATTGTATCATTGTAGTCAATAGACTTATTTAAATGAAAAGGAGACCTGATTTAATAATTGCCAGACATACTTTCAAGATTACTCATTTAGTTTGAAGCTATACTGGGTGTGTAAATTTAACACGGCCTCAGTATTTACTTTGACAACAATCCATAAGGTGTAGACACCCACGTGGAGAATAAGGCACTGTTGACTGTCTCTGCCACTGTGACAGGCCATTAAGTGTCTACCCTAAGGAAATATTTCTTCCTAAAGAAATAGTGAAGCCAACTATTTCTTTCTTTTTTTTTTTTTTTCGAGACAGGGTTTCTCTGTGTAGCCTTGGCTGTCCTGGAACTCATTCTGTAGACTAGGCTGGCCTCCCTCAGAAATCCGTCTGCCTCTACCTCCCAAATGCTGGGATTAGAGGTGTGCACCACCACCACCCGGCCAACTATTTCTTTCTTAAACACGGGACCAGCAAAGATACCTTCACCTATAGAGGGTAGAAAGTGACAGGCCTGAGTGGCTGATATGTGACATCTAAGATTCATATTTGTGTCCAAAGGATTTCATAAATCATTTCCGTTGCAGTGATCTTCAGGATTGCGTGTGAAAATTCTAGACCAACTGTACTAAACACCTCTTGTTCTTATAGCCTTTTATATTTAGTCACATTTTTCTTTAAGTACTTATATATCTATTTTTGAGACAGGGACTGATTCTGTAGCCACCTCCCGGGTGCAGGGATCACAGGCAGATGTCAAACCGTCCAGTTTACAGCATTTAAAATCAGGAACAAAATTTTCAGAGTGTTAAGATTTTTAGTGAGCAGCGATCAAGAGAATTTCAAGATCCTAGCTTTGCCAAGGATCTCTCTTCTAATTCCTATAGCTGGGCAGAGAGATAATGTAACACAGTGGCAGTCTGGCAAGTCCAGGAAATGGACCCTTGATATAAGGGTAATATGTCCTGCTGCCCACAAAGCTGTGGGGCACCTGTCTAGCTATGGCCCTACTACTGCCTCTGCTGAGCACAGTGGCCACACTGTCTCACCTTCCTTTTGGCCATGCTGTTCGGCTCTTTATCGCTTTCCAGACTGAGGGCTGAGGCTAGTACTTCAATTCAGTCTGCTAACTGCTGTCTTCTTACTGGAATTGCTCTCTCCACTGATGTTTGAGTTTTCTAGCCATGCTGTGTCATGGAGTATCTTGGATGTTCTGTGGAAACCAACTTTCCCATCTCCATCTCCATCTCCATCCCCTTCTTAGGACCAATAAACTTCCCAGAGACAAAGCTTAGGGTAGACCCGAGAGGCAAGAAATACATCTTTCTTGAACGTGGCTCTTGAGTGCCAGGAGCATGTCTTGACATTCTGTATTTTCTTCCAGGAACAGTTTTTTTCTTGGGAAATTCATTATACCTCATTTTCCTGCCCTCAACCCTTTACACCTTTCCCAGGGTGCATCAGCTCCTTGGAATCCGTACATAATCCCCTCCTCTGGTGCTTCTGCCTAGCCAGTTCTTCTTCATTGCCTGAAATACTCATGGGTAGCAAAGATAGACGGTTCAGGAATGGATCTCATATTCTGGAACCTCACACTAGAGAATAGCTGCCATGCAATGGAATGTCCCCAGTAATACACTCATGCATACACACATGTATACATGCACACATGCACACACATAAACAAGAGCCTCTTCCTCTCTCACTGTTCGCTTCCTAACTATAATGATGTGAAGAGTTTAACAGTCTCCTCCAAAATGGGTGCCTGCCATGGGCTGTGCTGCCACAGACCCAAAATCGGCAGGGTGAAACAAGAACAAGACAAGAAAATTTTTTCTTTAACTAAGTGAATAGTCTCTGGTATTTTGCTCTAGAGTAGGAAAGCTGAATAATAAAAACAGACTAAAGCACATTGATTCACTCAATAACTTTTTTAAGAAAGATGTCTTCAATCCATAAAAATAATTTCATAGTAATGTTAATTTTATAATTTTTGAGTCATATTTTATTACACTATATCTCGACAGTTATAATTTGCAAGAAATATTTTGAAGAATAATTTAAAAATGTTAAATTTCTAAAATCCCAGTGGGGTAACTTACTTATTTAGGGAAGGTGCGCAATATTTATTTTTTAGCGTTAACAAAGTAAGGTAAAAAAAGCAAGCTTAAAAGATGAACTGGTTTTAGGGATATCTTAGAATTTATTTTTAGAAGTCATGGTGTAAGAGATATTTTCACGGGTCTTATAACCATTCTGTGAGTATTCAAGTTGTTTAAAGTGAAAACAAATCAGAGATCCTTCTGGCTTTGTGCAGGGATGGTGATACCAAAGGGCCCATGGACTGTAGAATCCTAGAGGTTGCGATGGCATTCAATTAAAGTTTAATGGAACCCTGAAGGATAGGGAGTAATACCTGCGTCTGTCCTTTTGAACTCACAAAAGCCCTAAGAATCAACTGAAGGCAGATAAAGTCCTTGATTTTTGACAGGAGTCGAAGGGCCACCTTGATTACTTTTGAAAGGCATCTAAACATTCAGTTCTTTTTGTCTTTTATTTTTTTTCTTTAAAGTCATTGGGACTTCCTCTCTCTCCGTCTTTTGGTATATTTAAAGCTTTGATTATCTTACATCTGCAAATTATGTAAATTTCCTATTGTTTTATGAGAAAAGAAATGTCATCTATTTTATTACATGCAGAAAAGCACAGAAAGCACTGGAAAATAAACATGCTTGACTCTTCCTTAATTCTGATACATTTGGGCTTGCTGTAGTTTCAGCCTCACTGCTGTGATAAAATGTCCTGATGGAAAGCTACTCAGAGAAGGCAAGGTTTATTTTGTTTACAACTCCATCCAGCTTCCAATTCATTTCTGCAGGGAAGTCGAGGCAGAAATTTAAAGTGTTACACTCATAGTCAACAGCGGAGAGAAGATAATATATATAAATCCAATAAATGGGTTCTTCCTGGTTTGATTGTTTCTAGCCATCTTTCTCCTCTCACACATGGCTGAGGAATGCCTCCCTCTCCCAGCCTAGGGAATGGTGCCCCCTACAAGGGACCCTGTCTTCCTGTGTCAGTTATCAGTCAAGTTAATTCCTCATTAAGACTCTCTTCCCAGACAATTCTAGGCCATCTGAAGTTCACAGGTAAAAGTAACCAGTGTGAGCTTTAACTAAGCAGATAACCAAATAAGGAAGCCCTGAATAATAAGGGAACCTATTATATCACATAAAAACTTCGTCGGAATGATAATTCAGTAGCTTCACAGCAAGGTTGAGGTCCCTAGAGTCTTCATGTTTCTCCCATGTCCAAACCTCTAGCTGTTCCAGTTGATAAAAGGCCACCAGCAGCATCCTCAATGTGGAAACCATTAAGGGCTGGTTTACCACCTGACTTTATGCCCCTGGCCAGAGCTACACAAGACCATTTATAAACTAATTGTTGGGCAGGGACTCTGCAAACTGTCCATCCTAGGCTAGGGGCAAGGTGAGCTTCTTTGAAATACAGGACTGGTAAGAACATCCAAACTGGGAACGTCTTCTTAATGAAGATGGCAGAGGGACTAAGGGGATGAGGCGGTAATTTAGAGGATCTTTATGCTATTCTTTTACCTTTCTTCACCTCAAATTGTCTACAAAAGTTAGGAGATACACAAACCTAAATGCATGCATGCTTATACACATGAACACTCACAAGCACCCATGAATAAGGAATTGTAGCTGATTTTACAGGGATCTTGAGGCTTTCTTAAATAATATCAACAAGAAAATTTATCTTATATTTAATAGTGGTGTGTGATCCATTATACTTTCAGCATTTGAAAAACAGCAGCTTTAATAACTATTCACTATTACAGTATATAATCCTATTGTGTTACTATTCTGCGTCAGACTCTTGTTCCCTGAACTTCTTTAAAGGGGGCCATGTGTGTACTTGCTTGCTACTGAATAAGGGGTGTGATCAAAATATTACCTACCCTCTTTTGGGTAATGTCCTAGATGGTGTCTGTCAACACTGTTAGCCCAAAGGCGGGCTCAGAATGTGAAGTTGACTGATGCTGAATTGTGTTTTGAGTGTGTTTCCTTTGAGGTTCTTGGGAGGTAACAAGAAACAGGTTTTGGTTTCCAGTAAAGAGCTAGAAGTATGCATGAGGTTCCAGAAGATGAGGCCGTAGGAGTGGTCAGCATGAGGCAGATGACATGAACAACTGAACTGCTTCAGATCATCATAGTCTACCATCTTTCAAGTCTACCATAGCTTTCAAGTTTCACCATCTCAAGGCACAATGCTATTAAAGTTTGAATACCTTCATTTTCAAATGTTCAATTGAATTCATTCAATGCAAGTCATCGTTCAGTGAATACCTTCACTGAAAAAACAGATATTTGAAAAATAAATCTTTTATATTTATTCCCTGCCCCCCACCCTCGATCACACAATACATTCTATAGCTTAAATGATGCAATATTAGGATTATTCTTTTTCCTTGTATTAGTCCTCAACAATTCAGATCTCTCAATTCCAGTAAGAAGTGTTTGGCCTCAAGACAAATATAGAAATGTTTGGCTTACTCCATTTCTATTATTAACATTTGCCATTAAGAATGTACAGTGTCTGTGTCAATGAAACAGGACAGTTGGCCCCAAGGAAGACTGTACTCATGAGAAAGCTAGGAGGGAGAAGAGAGACTGTTAAGAGAGTTACAGGTTTAGGGCAGCAGCTAGAGTGATGGCCTGACGTTTGCTGGTGTGGTGGGAGGTGACTCCTTCAGCTGCTTTGTTCTCTGCTTAGGGCTGTGTTCTGAGACTTCTCATAGCTCCTGGGAAGGAGAGAATTTAGGAAGTGTAGGTTTGCTGGGTAGACTTTAGTATCTCTCAAAAAGAGACGAATGCCTTCTGTTCTCTTTTAATTCTTCCAATGCAGCAAAGAGAGAAAAACCTATCAGTTCAGTGTTACCAAGTTTTTGACAACTGTCAGTCATTAATCTCTCTTGTTTGTAGTTAGAAAAAGACAGGGAAAGAAAAATCTAGAGGTAATAGTTTCCCAGGTGTGATATGAATACAAACTTTCCTTTCATTTTATATAAACATATAGTATGCCTTCTGTATTTCTGGATTCTGATCTATGGATTTAGCCAACTTTGAGTCAAAGTTTCTGAGGGAAAAAGTACCCTATGAACATACAGAATTCCTCTCTCATTGGTCATTGTCTCCTAGACCAATGCTGTGACCCTTGAATATAGTTTCTCATCTTACTGTGACCCCAATCTATTTTTTTTGGCTATTCCTAACTGTAATTTTGCTCCTTTTATAAATAAGTAATGTAAATATCAGATATGCAGGATGACGTCTGATCTGAAACCCTCGGCAGGATCACAACCCACAGGTTGAGAACCACTGTCCCAGAGAGTGCACTGTAACAACTATCTATGTTACAGTCGTATTTATTAGAAATGAGTAACTAGAGATAAGGAATAAATGTGGAGATCTGACGTTAAATGCAAATAGGAGACTTTGAAGGATTTGTCATCTGTGGACCATGATGCTAAAGAGAGTCTAATAATGAATCATCTGAGACTACCCAGGAATGGCTATATTTAGGTTTTAAAGAAGTGAGCTGACTTAATGTTAAATAATACTGTGGTGGATAGTAGGCATATGGATTCTAATGTTAAAGATGCATGAATGTAGATGCAGATAGACATAGAGGATAAGATACAGATAGCAAGGACTTTCATGTACTTTTAACATAGTCCTTTTATTAGTACGTTTTATCTCTCAATTCTTTGTACCTTTATATCTATTGAAATTCCTTTTCAGAAACTATCATTCTTTCTGTTAATTTATGTTTTCTGTGGAAACTACTTGTTCATGTTAAAGCCTAAGAAAGAAGAAATGTCCATCTTCCTGAGTCATTTTCTCTCAGATGTTAGTGAGTATTCATACATGAAATAGATTAGGTAATCTATTTCATCAAGGACTAGAGTTGGAAATCAAAGAATAGAAGGGCTTTTAATGTTCTAGAAATGATACTTATTAAACACTGAAGAATATGGGAATGGTGGTTTATTTCTGTAAACTTATTAGTGGAGGGTATTAGGCAGGGTATCATGAGTTGGAAGCCAGCCTGAACTGCACTGTGAAACGGTCTCAAACAACAACAACAACAACAACAACAAAACAAACAAAAATATGAAATATTAGTGAGGATACGGAGAAATGAGATTTGGATTTTTCTTTGAGGTTGAGTAATTTATAATCATTATTGTCTAATAATTTGATGACATACATCAAGAGTTAACAGTGCTAAAATCTTTTGGCTCTCAACTCTCCCTCTTTCAGTCACTTACTTAACAGTCATGTTAATACAGGCAACAATATTGATCTCAGCGGTGTTTTACTGATGATGGTCAAGTTGGTGGCTGTGCTGGGCCTCGGTTCTGGTGAAGGACTGAGCAATAAGCCATCCACATGTGATCCATTTTAAAAATTATAATTGTGATGAGGAAGCAAAGAACAGCTGTGGAGAGGGGAAAATACCTGAGAGCCATTGGGGAAATACCCTCAAGAATGTATTATTGTTAGATTAGCAGCAGTCTTAATGAAAAGGCGAAAGGATTCAATAAGCTCCAACAGGGACTTTCAAAGGAATACCAGCATTTCTAGGCAAGAGAATACAACTGCACAGTTGAAATGGTAATAGCATACGATTTCGCAAATTAATTTTGATAGTTATTTTAAAAGAAAAAAAGTCTAATATATTTCTCATATTTTTATAGCTTGTCTGAATGTGAGGCTACATTCAACATAGATGAAATAAGAGGAAGGATATATCCCCAAATATTAACAATGTTTATTTCTAAATGGTCAAATTAAGAATAAATATGTATTCTAAGAGCACCACAATTTATATGGATTGCCTCATAAAAGGACATTTTAAAAAATGTTATTGAACTATATTCTTTTAAACTATAGCCATTCCTTTACTACCCACTGAAAAGTGCCACAAGGGCAGCCACCCTCTCCAAATTCTCCAATTATTTTCCAAGACCATGATATGTGTTACTTTATAAATAGTTACTGAGTGAATAAATATATACAGGTACAAAAGAAAGCATTTATTAAATACTCCTTTGTATGCCAAGTGTCAGTACTTAAAATATATGCTATCCCAATTAACGTCTGTAGCAACAGCTTGGCAGGTTGAAATTTTTTCATGACCAGCAAACAGGCTTAGAGAAATTAGATAGTGTTTCTAAATAGATAAACAGGGGAACCAGGACTTAAGCCCCAGCCTGTTTCATTGGATGGTAGGTCTCAATTTTATCACCCCAGCATTAGCCCTATTTAGTCCCAGCTCCTGGCAAGTCAAGTCTGTGGGGCATTTTCACACACACACATACACATACACACCACATACACACACACATTGTGACTCATAAATAAGTCATTATTTTAAAAAAGAAAAACATCTTTTCAGGTGTTTCTAGATAATATGGATCTGAGAGGTCATTTCTCTTTTATTAGCAAGAACATAATGTGTTAGTCAGTTTCCTATTCTGAGATAAAATGCTGGAGATTATCAACTCCAAAACAAGAAAGAGGTTTGGAGCTGGGGCTGTGGGTCAGGGAGAACAGTTGCCTAACATGTCTCCAGGCCCTGGGTTCAATCTCCAGCTCTGTATGAAGTTGGAAGGAAAGATATATGGTCTACAGCTCATGCCCTCAGACTGTAGCTTGGTCCTATTGCTTTTCTACTGGTGTTGTGGTACATATCTTCATGGCATCCAGGAAACAAGGAGAGAAGAGAAGGGGCCATGTTTCCCATGTCCCTTGGAGCAGCACTCTCTATATGACCTTACTTTCTCCTTTAAAGATACGAACCCTCCAGCTTCTACTGCCTCTCGGGAGCACCAAGACATGTTTGGGGTTTTTGTTTGTTTGTTTGTTTTACTGTTTTTATTTTGGGAGGAGCACCAAGTTAAGACTAAATCCACAAGACATAGACTTTGGGGGGAGGGTATATTTCAGTTCCAAGGTCTAATATTACAGTATGAATGAGGCCTAATTTGATGTAGGTGAATACTAAGAAATTATTAATAGTTTTTAAAATATGACAGCAGAATATACTTTTAAACATGTCAACTATTTGCTAGGATTATTAGGTAGATGTAGAACTGGGTTGGCATGGGGTGAAAAAATAGCTTAGTGCTAAAAAAATATACTTGATACACAGAAAGCCCAGGGTTCAACACCCATGCCCTAGTTTGTTTTCTATTGTGCTGATAAAACATCAATTAAGACCAACTTTTGGGAAAGGGTTTATTTGGTTTACATGTCCCAGGTCATAATCTATCCCTGAGGGAAGTCAGAGCAGAACTTCAGTGGAGAAACCTGGTGTCAAGAACTGAAGCAGAGAACATCTGTCCCAACACCTGGAGTAACTGGGACCAGCAGGACCTCCACCACAGGAACTCCACCAGCCCAGTGGCTCAGGTTCCTTCTGGTCCCACAACACCCAGAGGAAGCTCCACTCCCAGGCTCTCTAACACGACCAGGATCAGAGGTGAGGAAGACACAACATCTGTCCCAATACCGGGAGTAACTGGGACCAGCAGGACCCAGGCACAAAGGAATTCTGCCATCCCAGTGGCTCGGGTTGCTTCCAGTCTGTCTGGGCCGGCCGGTGCCCTGAGCAGACCTTGGGCGCAAACTCTGTAGTCATTCCCAAAACATCCAGAGGAAGCTCCACTCCCAGGTGCTCTAACAAGCCCAGAGTCATAGGATCCCAGAATCACAGGATCCCAGAGACAGCTTGACTCTGAGGAGTTATGACACAACCAGGATCACAGGAAGGACAGGCTCCAGTCAGATTTAGCAAGGGCAGGTAGCAGTAGAGATAACCAGATGGTGGGGGGCAAGCATAAGAATATAAGCAACACAAACCAAGGTTATTTGGCATCATCAGAACCCAATACTCCGACCATTGCAAGTCCTGGACACTCCATTACACCGGAAAAGCAAGATTCAGATATAAAATCACTTCTCATGATGATGATAGAGGACTTTAAGAAAGACATAAATAGCACCCTCAAAGAAATACAGAAGAACACAGGTAAACAGCTAGAACCCCTTGAAGAGGAAACACAAAAATCCCTTAAAGAACTACAGGAAAACACAATCAAACAGGTGAAGGAAATGAGCAAAACCATCCAGAATCTAAAAATGGAAATAGAAACAATAAAGAAATCAGAAAGAGAGACAACCCTGGAGATAGAAAACTTAGGAAAGAAATCAGGAATCATAGATGCAAGCATTACCAACAGAATACAAGAAATAGAAGAGAGAATCTCAGGGGCAGAAGACACCATAGAAAACATTGACACAACAGTTAAAGAAAGTGCAAAAAGCAAAAAGCTCCTAACCCAAAACATCCAGGAAATCTAGGATGCATTGAGAAGACCAAACCTAAGGATAATAGGTATAGAAGAGAGTGAAGATTCCCAATGTAATGGGCCAGTAAATATCTTTAACAAAATTATAGAAGAAATCTTGTATAACATAAAGAAAGAGATGCCCATGAACATACAAGAAGCCTGTAGAACTCCAAATAGACTGGACCAGAAAAGAAATTCCTCCCATCACATAATAATAAAAACACCAAATACACTGAGCAAAGAAAGAATTTTAAAAGCAATAAGGGAAAAAAGGTCAAGTAACATATAAAAGCAGGCCTATCATAATTATACCAGACTTCTCACCAGAGACTATGAAAGCTAGAAGATCCTGGGCAGATGTCATACAGACCCTACAAGAACACATATGCCAGCCCAGGCTACTATACCCAGCAAAACTCTCAATTACCTTAGATGGAGAAAACAAGATATCCCATGACAAAACAAAATTTACACAATATCTTTCCACAAATCCAGCCCTACAAAGGATAATAGATGGAAAACAACAACATAAGTAGCAAAACTACATCCTAGAAGAAGCAAGAAAGTAATCTTTCAACAAATCCACACAAACCTAATTCCACCTATTACAACAAAAACAACAGGAAGTGACAATTACTTTTTCTTAATATCTTAATATGAAAATTAATATTACCAACATATCCTAATCGATTGAAATCCAATAATATGAGGAATTAGAGATTTGTTGATTGTCATCCAATGGTCTCTCTAATTTGGTAATTGGAGAAATAGGTCCAATATTATACAATATACACTTTCAGTTTGTTTGTTCATGACAGTGTCTTGCTGTGTACAACATAATGGTCTTGAGATCTTGCTTCTCCTATCTCAGCTTCTCTATTAGTAGTATTGTTTATTTCATGTCTTTACACTATATTATGGTTTTCAGAACAGCTTATATATTCCAAAAGTATTTATATACCCAAAAGAAATGTAGACAATTAAATTGGGAG
>JADRCD010206056.1:7263-30235 GCA_019843815.1 Montemys delectorum | reverse complement strand
TGTTTTATATCAAACAACTTTTATAATACTCTTTTTATTATAACATTTTATAAATTTTAAGGAATATGACAAAAAAAGATATTGTAGTATTGAAGAGGGGGTGTCTGGGAGGAGTTGGGGTACAAAAGGGAAACAAGAATGTGATTTAATTCTAATTACTTAAAATATGTTTTTAAATGTTAACAAATTCAGACAAATTGAAATCATGTAACTTTTCTCATTATAATGTAATAAAAGCTAAAAAAATAAAAAATAAAAAAATAAAAAGAAAAGCACTAGCTTGAATAAATAGCAAGACAGGACTGAGAGAGGCACTGACTCTGAGCAAAATGTGGCTGGTGTAGACAGAGCTCTATCACCTTTGTCTGTCTCTTTCTTTCTAGGGACCTGCTTAATAATCCTGATACCACCACAAAGCCAGGAAAACAAAGCAACAGAAACCAAAGTAACAGAAACCAAAGTACTACAATACTTCCAGGGGCTGCAAGAGCTAGAAGAGGGACAGGGTGAGAAGAAAGTAGGTATTGCTAGTTCCCATTTGTTTCCAGAACTGTTTCCTTCATGATGCTCCAAAGCTATAAGTCCCTTCGGAAGAACTGGCAGAACATTGGGCATGGAATCCCAGGTCTAGATTTAGTGAATGACCTCAAGGGAGGATAAGGACTGTCAAAGGCATTCTTGGCTCTGACTTGAGAAGCAGAAAGATGGATATATAATATCTGAGTAGATTGAGGTCCCTACACCCCCAGAGCTGCCCAGGTTCTCAAATAAAAACAAATGCTGCTGACAAAAGCAGACCAATGTTGTTTGAAAATTTGCAAAGTCCCAAGAATGCCTGCTGTATGCCAGCCAATGGCTGGTATTAACCAAAGCTTAACACTTGCAACATGAAGGATTTTGTCTCATTAAAGCATACCCTATGATCATTTTTTCTATTCAACTATTAAATGCTCGAGTCCAAGAAATCATTCCTCACAAAACTAAGCAGCAGCAGCTAATGAAACAGAAGCAGAGATTGTCAAGAGAGGACTTCGAACATCCCTCAGATAGAAGGATTTCATCTTAATGAAACCCTAAGATATTTAGCTATTTTTTTAAGCATATGTTTTTGAATTTCTTAAATAGAAACATCCTACTCCCAAGTCTATGGCCTACTAGAGTGAAACCAGATCACTGAGAACCTGTTTCCAGTGGGGTATTTTTTGCACTCTGAGAATGCAGTTCCTACACTGCTACTAAATGAAATGCTTGCTCGTAGAAGTCCTTTCCCATGACTCTCATGGGGACTTTACATTCATCCTTCTGCCTGGAAATTGCTGTCTACAAAAAAAAGCTGAATGAGCCAAGCCAAATTTCCCACCATGCCCATTTTCCCTCTTTTTTCTGTATTAGCATGGCCTTGGCCTTCTGACTGCATGATAAATCAGAGGGCTGGAAGTGTACTCTTCCAGAGCCAAGTGCATAGGAAAAGGGCTAGGGGAGGAAAAACCAAAGGACTGTGCTCTATGTGGGGCTGTCATGGTGTGCTTAATATTCAAAAGGGAGGAGTGAGTACTTACAGGTTATTGTACACTTATGAACTAAATGAGGGGAGCCCTGTCCTGCCATATCTGAGCAAGTCCCCATGTGTTGGAAAGGAGCAGTACCAGATGACAAGGTGAGTGATAACTGACATCTCCACAGCATTACTTGGTATTTTTCAGCACTAAGGTCCACACCTCATACCACAGAAGCTTTTACAAAGGAAACAAAACAGGAAGTGATTAAGGAAGGGCAATATATCACCATTCACATATGTATACCAGGCACATAAGTACACTCTTGTGATACTATAGAGAAACTTGGAGCTAGGGCTGGAGAGAGGAGTCTGTGATTAAGAGCAACACTGTTCTTACAGAGGACCCAGATTCAGTTCCCAGTCACAACTGCTTGTAACTCCAGCTCCAAAGGGTCTAAATACACTCTGGTCTCTGTGGGACACACACATACACACACACACACACACACACACACACACACACACACACACACATGCACACACACGCGCACATGCACACACATGCACAGAAAAGAGAGAGACTTGTAAATAGCAACATAATGTTTTTCTTAAGTAGTAGCTACAGTTTTTCCTTCCTGGGGACAGTCACAAAAGGCAGGGGGACACACATTAGGCAGAGCCTATGAGCAGACTGGCATGCCCTGACTCTACACCGAGGAAACCAACAGGCACAAAATTGCTGTCAGAAAAGTGACAGGAAGGAAGTATGCCCAAAAGAGACCAGGTTGTGAGTCATTTCCTTTTTGCTTCTGTTTCTTCCATGTCTTGTATAAATAGCTCAGTTCCATTTACAATTTTATACAGTAATAGCACTTACGATAATATTACATATGTTGATAGAAACCAAAAACCATTATTTATGCAGTCAGAGAAGTTCAGTGATTGCTTTTTCTGCTTAGAAATTCATGCTCAAACATACAAACTCAGATAACATTTGGTAATACCTGTCATTTATAGACATTTGCTTGGGAGTCACATGATCTGGCAGCCAAACACAGGCTCATGTGATGAATTGGTTATCCTATTTGTAGTTGAGCATTATGCCTCTTTTATTATTTCCTGAGTGTCTCCTTCACACCAAATGGCAACTTGGGCACAGTGGAAGAAATAAAGACCAACTTGGGAGAGAACAAGGACTCATGGCTTGCCTGGGCCTGGAGAGAAGTAGACACGAAACATCTCTGATTTTGTTGGCCCATCTCAATGGTCAAACTCCACACTGTAGATTTCTGCATCCCTCCAACTATGTAGAGAATGTGAAGAGAGATGCAAGAAGAGTATCACTTGGTAAGCCTGGAAAACAGGACCAACTCCAAAGAAAGAATGTGCTGCCAGACTGTTAGGTGTGGCAGGCTCAAGCCAAGTAGATGATGGTGGGTAGCTTAGGTCCCCAGCTCACAGCAGAAGCCTGTGGGCCTACAATAACAGTAATCAGACACCACAGGGTGGGTGGGAAATAGAGGCAGGATATCATGTGACTCAGAAGGTAAGAAAAGGAAGGGTCAGGAAAGGGGTGCAAAGTGTGTGTCCCATGTACATAGGCATTGCTTTCCTCAGGTCACCTAGTCCAGGCCAGTGTTCTCTGATGCCAAGCACCTCCTAGTCTGATGAACTGTAGCTCTTAGGCTCCACACAAAATCCATTTTGGTATTTGGTATTTGGTATTTTCCAGGACTGGCATGTTATAGTAACATCATGTCCTCCAGTTTCACCCATAATGTTACAACATGTACACACATACACATACACACACACACACACACACACACAGAGAGAGAGAGAGAGAGAGAGAGAGAGAGAGAGAGAGAGATACAGACTTCTGTCAGTTCATAGATGGCAGATACTTGGGTTGGTGTTGTCCACTCTGATTACTACAATGCACCCAGATTGCAGAAGTCTCTCTGAGATTGCAATTCCGTTTCCTTTGGATATACACCCAGGTATGGGATTTCTGAATCAACAGACATTCTGTTTTCTTAATTGATGAAACTTTCATGATCTCTTCTAGGTCTAGGTGACACTTTAGTTTCTGTTATCACCCTGTGACTCAGGAGCCTCTCCAAACCTCTCTAGATCATGTTTTAGATCAAAGAACTCAACCTTGTGGGAGGGTCTAGTACCAGAGGTATGAGTGGAGTTAAGAATATTTCTGACATTGCTGGTCTTCAGCTTCGAGCCAGCAGCAGAATTCTCTGGAGTGCTTGTTAACACCAGAGTGCTGACCTCCAACCCCAATATTCTTGGGTGAGTCCCAAGTATAGGCACATCTAAGAAGTTGCTAGGGGCTGCCAACACTATTGATCTGAAGTAGCAGTTGTCCTCCCCCTCCCCCCAGGATGGCAAACCTTGCCGAGAGTACAAAGGTAGCCCTGTGGGTAGTGACTGGCTCCAAATGTGCTGGTATTTTTAAGTCCTAGTGGTGAGACAGCCAAAAACAGAATAGATGCCTGCTCTAGCTATTGGGAGAAACAGGAGATCAATGAATAATTCATTAACACACATTAGGATGCAATTCTAAATTATGAAATGTGTCTAATGGGAACAAGGGGAGTCCTGGGAGAGAACAGAGGACTGGCTGCACCTAGTTTAGACAGGTGGTCAGTTGTGCTCTCTCAGCACTTAGCCTGAGACCTAGAGGGTGAGAAGGAGCACACACCAGTGGGAAAGTAGAATTTTCCAGGCAGGGAGAAGAATGTTCGAGAGCCTGCAGCAAAAACTACATATTCAAGAGCTGAAAGAATTGAAGCCAGAAATTCATGAGTGAAGGGTCTTGTAGAGGTTGAAGATAGAGGCTGAAAGCAGGGAGCACTGGTCTGAAGGTCATGTCATGAGCATCTGTCGTATTCTGAAAGATCCACAGAGCCCCTAAAGAGCTTTGCTCAATGCTGTCATTGCTACTGTATGACCACTGGGTACCAGGTGAGGTATTAAACCGTGTAGTGTTTGCTCACTTGGGTTCACCAAAATCCTTGTTAATTAAATTTAGAGCGGCCTCAGAATATTGTTCAGTAACTAATAAGTGTACAATGCAATTAGGATCCATATTATTCAATGATAAAAACATGATGCTAGCTAGAATTCTGACATGTGCTGCAATATATATGACCTTGAGCAGACATGGTCAGCGAAAGAAGCCAGATATAGAAGGATTCATGCTGCATGATTCTATTTATAGGAACAAAAGATAGACAAATCTAGGTTGAGAAGGGGATGGCTTAGTATGCAAAGAGCTTGTACAACCATAACATCTTGGACTCAGATCATTGGCATGCAACTAAAAAGCTCAGCATGACAGTATGTACCTGTAATCCAAGCACCTGGAATGTGGAGACAGGAGGACTGGAGATGCTCACTGGATAGCTAGCCTAATCAATCAGTGAGCTTCAAGTTTGCTGAGAGATCCTGTCTCAAAACATAAAGTAGAAAAGCTGGAGATATGATTCAGTGGTGAAGAACACCGGCTGCTCTTCTAGAGGATGTAGGTTCAATTTCTAGCACCTACATGAGAGCTCAGGACCATCTATAACTCTAGTTCCAAGGGAGCCAATAGCTTTTTCTAGACTCCGAGAGTACTAGGCCCAGACATACAGTAGTCAAAATATATACATATAACATAAAAATAAGTAAATCCTTTTTAAAAGTAAGGTAGATAGTGATAGAGGAAGATACCCAACATTGACCTATGACCTTCACATATATGTATTGTGTATGTGTATAAGACATATACACACACATATGTGTGTGTATGTGTGTATATACATAACACTAAAATAAATAAAATAAATAAAATAAATAAAAATAAAATAGTGAAATCCATAGTTACAAACTGATGAGGGCCTAACAGAGCTTTGGACCAGTAAAAATAGGGACTAGAAAGTAACTTATTTTGGGGGTTCTTTTGGTAGTTTTGGAAGGAGGTAGAAAGAAATACTAGTAAATTGGATTGTAATAGTCATTATAATACACTGTGAATATACCAAAACACACTGAGATTGTGTACTTTAAAATGTGATATCAATTATACCTCAATTGGAAAAATTCTAAGCAGAGTGAGTTCTTACAAAAACATCATTCAGTCAATGCTTTCCTCTGGTCTCTTAGATCACATGACAAGCAGAGAGACTGGCAGAATCTCTATCTTGGGCTCCAGCTCTTTTCCATCACCAGCATGACGCCAATACTCAGTGGAGTTATTTCGAAGATGCACCAATGCCTTGTACCCATGCTCAACACTGGCTAGCCTGGGAGGCCTGAGTTGGTTACACAAAAGTGAATAGCACCATACATAACTTCAGTGTGAATGACATATGAATGGTGTCTTTGTGATGCAAGGGCTGTGGATCCTGGTGGCAAATTTGGTACATATTGTGCATAGTGTCTCCATCTAGAAAATGGGAACAGAATGCATGCATGGAGAATACTTGCATGGCCATTGCTAGAATACTGGAGATATGGGTGCAAACCAAGAGAAGCATGGGATATTAGTAGGAGTATTACTAACTATCTTATTGCTGCATTCTCTGGGGTCTTAGTGGTTAATTGATTTATAAACACCTTTTGGAATTCTCCATGGAAAAGAAAAAGTTAGTGAGGGGAAATCAAAGTTTATTTGTTTCTGTTTTTCCAATCCAATCACTGTCTCCTGACACATACGTTTGGAATCTCAGGCTGATTTTACTCCATTACTCAAGTTGGTCTCTGCTTGTTTCAATTTATGCTTGCAAAGCTATGTTTGGGGGAAAAAAGATGCATGCAAATCAGATTTTTACAATTCTGATAATATTTTTCCCATTGTTCTACATGGTATGCTCAGAGGCGATTTATCTTCATTTATGATTTATTTTCAATTGGCAGCTGTTCTTAACACTTTAGTTTTTAAGCCTTGTTTTCTCCACAGACTTTGTCAAGTTGTAAAAACATATTCTAAAATGCCCTTGATATTCTTTAAAGAACCCCCCCCCCAACCTATTTTGTAAACACTGGATTTGACTCCTAAGGATTTTTACCAAGCAGGAGAGTGAGTTGTATTTCTGGGTCAGCAGTAAACACTAAATGTTCTTGCTTGCTTTCCATTGAAACTCCCCAAAGACTTTCAAAATCAAGGCAGAATGAAGCAAAATTAAGTACAATGTAAGCAGTTCTTGTAGCACAGGGGAGTGGGGGCTTGCTTCCCCTCCTTGAGATCCTGCAAACACAGCAGTTTGTGAGGCAAGCTTCCCTGCCTGTCCATGTTGGGTCTCAGCAAAGCATCTGACCCAAGCTGTGTGAACCTGCTTAATGAAGAGCAAGTTTGCTTTATTTGAGTTGGAACGGGTATGGAATTTCTACACAAATAACAAACAAAGCCATGGCTGGAACCCCAGGCTCCTCAGGATGTCAAAAATCTATGTGCTGAGGCAGAAATAGGTAGACACATAATTTAACTTTGACATGGAAAGCGTAGGACCCAATGGTGCCATGTAAATGCCAACACAAAATGCAGGGGAGTCTCGAGATCTCATGCCATTTTCTTCTCTCTTCCTTGTGAAAGTTCCCAATGCCAGGGACGGAACCTAATCAAGGCTGTGTAGAGAGATGCACAGGTAACCCTTGTGGGAAATTCACCCTCTACCCATGTATACTTGAATGACTTCATCCCTTCCATTTTGCCCTTTAGACATATTCATCACATCTGTATGTCTAGAGCAGGTGTGATGGCTACAGGACCTTGTGGGGAGCATGCCCAAAGTATGGTATATCACCCATCTGTGCTCAAGAGAGACACTATTATAGGGCATTTTGAGAATCCCACCTTGAGTGGCTGATGCCAGCTTTCCATCAAATCTTTTTGCTAGCTTTCTTCTTCTTAATTACTGGATGATTCTGCAGCAGGCAAATGAAATGACTAATAATAAGTGTGTAATTGAAACCAGATTGGTCATTTATTGATTCTTACTTTGTGCTAACTTTGGGCTCACACATCTTTCATACTTCTCTTAGCACTCTGGGAGGCAGGAACTAATGTTAACCTCAATGTAGACTTAGTGTGTGTGTGTGTGTGTGTGTGTGCGCACACGTGTGTGTTGTGGGCCTGTGGGTAGCTGGAGGAATTCATATTGACTTCACTGGGTGAGTAAACCATACATTCTTAAAATTCTGGGTTTTGTGGTTTTGTTCTTCATTTTCTTCCTTTTGTTTTTTATATCAAGACATGGTCTTGTGTAGTCTAAAATGTCCTTTATCTCCCTATGTAGTTAATGATGACCTTGACCTCTGAATTCTCTAGCCTCTATCTCAGCCCTGGGATTACAGGCATGTACCAACCACCACATCTGGTTTTATGAAGTGCTAGAAATTGAAGTCAGGGATTTGTGCATGCTAGGCAAACACTCTATCAACTGAGCTATATCCTCCATTACTAATGCTGGCTATTTGAAAATGAACACACAATAAAACATGTCTTATTTTTCAGAGACATGTAAAGTAAATACCTAGGCATTTTGGAGAAGTTCCCGGATGGGAGATGCTGCTGACATCTTCTGTCCTTAGTCTAGCTTGCAGCCTGTTGCTTGGAGAGAAGAGGACATTTGACAGCTCTCTCATGGTAATGACATTGTTGTGGGGAAACAAGTGTGACTCTAGTGACAGACTGCAACAAGTTTCTCACATCCTACACTGACCAGTTGAGCAAAAATTCACAGTACTATCCAGATCTGGTGGAGAGCTGGGAGCAGAAGACTCCTGTTGCTTAAATTCTAGTCATTTCCAGACTGCCTACTCATGTTTTGGCCATTCTGTGGTGATTCAAAGACAAAGGTTCAGCCATAAAACAGTGGCCTAGATTGTCCTGAGTACTTGCAAATGAAGGCTAAGACATCTAAACAATTCATCAAGTCTTTGATGCACAGTACTGTGCATGCCTCTAATACAGCACTGGTAGTAATCATGAGACATCCGTAGCACGTCCTGTACCTTCATCTGGCTCGAATAACATCCTGGGAGATAAGACCACTGGTAAAAGACATCTGGGGAGCAAACATGAGTCATTGGCTCCTCACTATACTGCCTGTATTGGAGGTAACAAACGTGGCCTGCTGATAAGATATGGTGGGGGAGGGGAAAGGAGGTTCTGAGAAGTGGAGGAACAGGTCTAGAAAGTTTCTAGAAATCTTTCACTAAGTATGTGTTGGAGAATCATGGTAAGTGCCATAGGAAGGTTGTATTCTTTTAGCTAAACAGCAGAGACCTAAATCTGCTTCTTTAGCAGGTTAAGTGCAGCTTAAAGTTGAATCCAATCCAAGCAGCTTTTACTGACATCTATTATTGCATATGTTGGCATTGTCTCCCAAGTAGTTTATATACCATTAGTACATGCAATCCTAGTCATAGGGACAGTGAAAGGCACACACACTATGACAAAGCTACATGGGCTGAGAAAAGAGGAAACTCCACTTGAATTGGGATAAAATGGGAGGCTTATAAACAACATGAAAAGCTCTGGAGAAGGTGATCTCAGGCTGTACATTTGAAAATGTGTAGATGGCAGTGTACCAAGTGAAGGTAAGGATGGATGTTTAATCTTGATTGTCCACTTGACTGGATTTATTTAGATTTACAGACTAGCCCCTCTACTTGTCTGTGAGGATGTTTCTAAGGGTGTTTTTAGATCAGGAGGATGCTGCAATCCATTGCTAGATTCAGGATCTGAACAGACTATTCAGAACAGTGGTTCTCAACCTTCCTAATGCTGAGATCCTTGAATACAGTGCCTTACATTGTGGTGACTCCAATCCTAAAATTATTCCATTGCTACTTTATAACTGTAATTTTGCTACTGTTGTGAATCATAATGTAAACATATGACATGCAGGACATCTGATATGTGACCCTCCCAAAGGAGTTGAGACCCACTGACTTAGAGATAGTGGAACTGCTGATGCAGAGGTCAAGGAGGGTGTTGCTTACTGGCTATGCTCTACACGGCCTGCTTAGCATGCTTTCTTATAGAACCCAGGACCACCAGCCCAGAGATGGCACCACCCAAAATGACCTGAGCCCTTCTCCACTGGTTGCTAGTTGAGAAAACACCTTATAGCTGGAACTCACAGAAGCATTCCCTCAACTGAGGCTCCTTCCTCTCTCTGTCAAGTTGACGCAAAAACAGCCAGTACAAGGGGTGAGTGAGCACAACATTGTTGAGCCCTAAACTATGTTTTAGAAAGAGTGTTTTCTTTGCCACTACCAACTTGGTAGTGGCAAAGAAAATTGAGGAGTAGACGAGTCTGGAGGTTGCTGTAGCATTTTTGTAAGATAAACTGGTAGCCAGAAATTTCTGGAAAAGTATTGAGTTGACTGTTGAAACAACCTATATGTGAATTTATGTGAACCTGGAGGAGGATTGGAAGGAATACTGGCATATCATAAAGAGTCTGAAAGAGGAAACATGGGAACTCAAACCAAATGTAAACAATGAGAGACATTTCTGTTGGCCCAAAAAGAAGGGCAAGTGAACAGTTGGGAATAACAACCACCCAGAGAGGCCTGGAGCTCAGGCTAGCAAGCCTGCATTGGAAGATGATAGACCATTACTGGAGGACTGGGCAATGGGTAGCATGGCAGGGATAATTCCTTTTGGAGTCTATGACAGTAGGAGATAGACCTCAGAGCACACCTACAGAATACAGACAGAAAGGCTGACTACCAGTTACCCAGCTGTTCATCCACACTTACAAGGAGGAGGCCTCTACATTAGCCTGTAGAGAGATTCTACAGCTGTATAGGTTGAGGACGCTGGGAAAGGGATCACCGTGGAAGTCCAGAACGGGTCTCTTCAAGAGGACAGTGGAACTAGAGCCAGGGGTCAAGAAGGCAGTGGGCTGAGAAGAAAGCACTAGGCCTCCTAAGTCAGGTCCTTTCCTTGTGAGAAAGAAAGGGATATGGAGAGGAGGCACAGGACTGCGCAAGGAATGGGCTGAGAACACAGAACACCAGAGCTTATGTGTATGTGTACCTTGACTACAAGATGAAAGAGAAAGTTCTGACTAAACTTGAAAGGAAATAGGCTGGGTGGATGAATCAAAGGCAGGCAGAGGAAGTTATTTTTTTAAAAGGCCAGAGAGATCAAGGTATATTACCAAAGTTAAGGAAATAACGCATACATGGGAAAGGATGGGACAAAACAGTACAGATGAAGAAAGTGATGGGGGACCCAAACCCGGCGTTCTGAAGGGAAAGTGGGCTTTAAAGTAGACTGAATGGCTCTAGGGACAGAATGGTCACCTTTCTCAGAGACTTGAAGCACTGTGACAGGACGTCTTCAGAGGTGTTCATCTGCTGACCTGATGATGTTCTGGGGAATTGCTTGCATCCCCACTTTATTTCAAATCTGTTGTAAAGCATCTGACTCCCTAGCTCTAGTCTCAGAAAGGGATGGCCACAGACCATGAGGGCAAACCACCGACACCCAGGCATCCACTTAGTTCTGTGCTTACGCTTTTGTCCTCCATAGCAAAGAAGAGATGTCACTTGACATTTAAATGAAAATGGTTTTGAAATTGCATAAAACCACTTCATGTTGGAAAATAACTCCAATTATCCTTCTTAAAAAGATCTGAAAGTGTTCTACAAGAAAGGCTTTTTCAGTGACAGCCTTAAAGCCTCTGACTCAAATCTACTTCAGGAATGCACTAAGTCAGCAGGCGAGGAAGCTTACGGAATCAAGTGTGTGCTTTCCTCAAACATCACTGTTTCTGGAGTTAGCTTGGGAATGTTATGTATAAGATGCTGCTGGTTAATATTAACTCTTCTCTGTCCCTCCTTCCTAGACAAAACAGTCTTGCATTCACTCAAGTGCAATGTCAACAAATCAAGTGAAAAAAAGGGGCAGCGTCCCAGTGACATGAACTACTGACCAAAGCCACTCACGTATCCACGAAGGGTGATAATGTGGAAACCCTCACCACTCCACAACTGCTGTGACAAGTTTAGGAGAGAGCTTGCCATGGGTGATGTCTGGCTATTCCTAATGCTTGATTGAGTCCTGGGAATCTTGTGCTTTTTTGGCCCCATGTTATGAGGAGGAATGCCTAGCATCCCATAGCAGCCAGGGAATAAAGTGAATCACTTAAGACAGGGCTGAGTGCCAATCTTGAGAATAGTTACCAACTAGGAAATCCTGCTGTTTTCCAGTTTTCAGTATGAGTAAAAATGTCACTCAAGACTAATGACCATGTGACTCTAAAAATACCCCTAGAGTCAGCATGGTGGCCACGAGCAGGTAATATGCTCAATGTAAGTGGGGGATTGGAGTGGGAAGAGGCATAATTCTGCCTCCTCTTATGTGTAAGCCTTTGCTAAAATACCGGGAGTTACACAGTTATGTTACATAGAATCTTGCTACCGGGGTGGTAATGACCCTGAGGCATGCTTTTTGAGCTCAGGGGCTGTAGGACTGATCGGCTTGAAAGAGTGTCTGCAAGCTGAGAGCTGGTAGTCGGCCCGATGGAGAACTTCAGAAGAGAGAATCCTAGGAGTCTTTGGGTTCTCTACCCTATGCTTATGGGTGACAGTGTTTCTGACCTACAGTACTTGGGAGGTGTGCTTCACCCTCCTAGGCTTCCATATCCTCACCCAAGTGTGAGGAAGAGATCAATGCTCCTAGACATCCCTCAGACTCTTTGGCTGCTTTCCTCCTTGCTGTCATCACATAAATGCCAAGAAACCTAAGGGAGGAAGAGCTTATTCTAGATGGCAGTTCAAGGTGATTATTGCATTAGTGAGGGGAAGACTTGGCAGCAGGAGTGGGAGGACCTCGGTCACTTCATATACCCAGTCATGAGCAAAGAGTGATCAGAGGTAGGGCTGGGATACAAAACCTACAGGAGCCCATTTTCTTCTGTGAGTCTCCACCTCCTAGAGGTTCCACAAGCTTCCCAGACAGCGTGATGGCTGGGACTACTGTGGGGACATTTCACATTCAAACCATAGCACTTTCTTATCAGAAAAAAAAAGAAGCTCATTATCATGTTTTGGATATAAGATAGACCCAAAGGATCATGTGAGAAAGGCTTGAAAGAAACTGGATCATGAGGGCTCATGGATTAGGCCACTGAGGGTGACATGATTTGGTGGCATTGTTAAGACATGGTGAGGCCTAGTTGGAGGTAGGTAACTGGGACATTTTTGAACTGGTCTCTGCTTCTTGGCTATGCTTAGGATGAGGTAAGAAGTCTTGCTCTATCATGCCCTGTCACCATGATACCCTACCTTACCACTTCAGCTCATAGCAATGGAGCCAGCCTATGATGGAATAATGCCTTTGGAATCATGGACCAAAGTAAATTATTCCTCTGTCAAATAGTCACTGTCAGGGATTTGGTGCAGAGATGAAAGTCTGATGAATGAAGCTATCATTCGTACATACATTCCAGGATGAATATTGTCTACTACATACTTGGCTACAAAGAGGGCATAAACAACTGAGCTTGGGAGTAAACAAAACCCACAAAGTACCCCAAACCACCACCAACTTGAGAGCATTTAGCACAGGTCCCAACACAGAGTAAATGGCTATTTCTTTCTGCAGTGGTTTATGCTGATGGCCAAGTAGCTAGAGTCATTTTGAAGATAACTCTTTGAGGAATTTTCTACATTGGGTTAATCAAGATGGAAAGACACATTCTAAGCATGGGTAATGCCATGCCATTGGCTGGAGTCTCAGACTAAATAAGAGAAATCAAACTGAGCAATGGCATCCACCTCCCTCTGTTTCCTGAGGATGACGCTTGGTGCTCCAAGACACTCCCTGCTGCCAGGAGCTGTACATGAGCCCAAATCAGCCCTTCCTTCTTCAAGTGGCTTTTGTCTGCTATTTTATCATAGTAATAAGAAAAATAGCTAATACAATGTCCTGGCCCATTGTTCTGAGTTTGCTAAAGAAGCACAGGGTTCCCTCCTATGGGTCCTCTGCAATGCAGGCCTCACCCTTCTGAGGCAGCTCAACTCTTTTTATGATTATTATTATTATTATTATTATTATTAAGTTTTATTACATTATGATGAGAAAAGATAAATTCAGTTTATCTGAATTTGTTAACATTTAAAAACATATTTTAAGCAAATAGAATTACATCACATTCTTCTTTCCCTCTTTTACCCCAACTCCTCTCAGAGACCCCCCTTTCAATACCTGCAATACCTTTCTTTTTTTTTTATTTTGTCATATTCTTTAAAATTTATAAAATATTGTAACAATAAAAATGAGTATTATAAAAGTTGTTTGATATAAAACAACAATCCATTGAACAGTCTTATGTAGATACTTGTCTGCAGCAGTACTGAAAATACATACGTTTTTCTCAATGTAAATTTTAAATAACTCCAAACATATTAGCTGTACATTTTAAAGTAATACATCACCACTAGTTTTTCAACTCGTACATAAGTACTGTGATAGCTTCCTTGGTTTCCTTATCTGTTGATTCCATTCACGTGTCTGGTCAGTCAAAAAGCTTTTCTGTCCTGATAGGCTCACTAGCAATCAAAGGCTCTTAGTAAATTTCTCTCTCATGGGCATATGCATGTGTTTGCATGAGTGCATGTGTGTGTGTAGAATCCAGAGAAAACCCTTAGCTGTCATTTCTCAGTTATTAACTAATTTTTTTTCAGTTAATTACTCTCACGGTCCTCAAACTTGTAAAGCAGCTTAGGCCAGAAACCCCCAGGGATCAACATGTTTCTTCTTTTCCATCCTTGGGATTAAAATGAATACCACCCACTGTTTCCTCAAAAATGTGGGGTCTGGATCCTCATGCTTGCAAGGCAAACATTTGCCTAAGCTATCTCTCTACTCCCATTTAGTGTTTCTGAGGCAGAGGCTATACCTTTACTATCACCCATCAATACCATGTTCTCGTTGTAAATGCTTTGCAGGTATCTGCCTATCTCAATTCTAGAACTTTCGTGGGACCCTCAACTATCGGTATTTCAGTTGGAGAAATCCAGTGATGAGAAATCCAATATTTTTTTTCCCCAGGGCTACACTGCTTGACTTTCTCCCTAGTCTTGTCTTCTCTGGTTAAAATGTTCTTATACTCTTGACACTACCTAGTTCTGGATGATATATTTTTACTCTGTAATTAATTCACCTCCTAAAATCAAGTCATATTCATCAGCCAAGAGGATCAAATTCAAGTACTTCCTTTCCTACTGGAAACTGGAAACAGAATTGTCCAAGTGGGAGTCAGTAGTGGATGGATGGAGAGAGCATGTGGGTCTTCAAGAGCAAACTGAGAGCTTATTCACCTGTCAGAAAGCCTTAAAAAGCCATGCCAATGTGCTGCCTTTGTCTTTGACACAAGGTAAATCCAAGGTGCTCCAAGTGCAATTTGAATTCATGGCTTCATTGATTAAGCATTTTTGAGTCAACAGCACTTTGCTAGTACACAAGACACAAACCCACTTGTCTGGACTAGTCACTTTTGGAACAGAACTCATGATCTACTCCCAGGCTGGGAGTCTGTCTAGGGCAGAACTGCATCTTGATGTTCATGCTGGCTGGCCATTCTCAGACACCAGGGAGGAGAAAGTGAACAAGCAAATCCCAATGTGTGACCTGAGTCTGCCTTCCACCAGGCTCTTTAGAGTCTTTTGATGCTGTAGTTTCCTGCAGAGTAATCGCAGATTGTATAAACAGTGCCTCTTGGTCTGGGCTCCAGAGACCTACAGGATGTCCCTGGGAGCTGCTGCTCACTGAGGCTCACCTTCACTTAAGTAAACCAACATTTAAGAGGTATGAGTGAGAACAAACAGCTCTCCCTAGAATCAACCACAGGGGGCGAAGCAGACTGATTCTCTGCTCACATTTTTACTGGGAGACCAGCAAGGGTAAGGTAGGTGTGCATGCATTTGTCCAAACTAGTCGAATGTCCAGTAGTAAACATCTTTAAGGAGAGAATGTTCACGCTTTCTTCTTTTTTGTTATATCAAGGTTGTTTTTTTTTTTAAAAAAAAGTTTTAAAAGAATTTTTAATTCATCAAAGCTTTTATACTTAACATCTTTCTAACTCTTCCTTTCTTTTCTTCCTTCCTTTTTAAAAAAATGTAGAATGGAAAATTAAATGATTGACTCTTACAGGGTAAAACCCTTGCTTAGATGGAGCTACTACTAATGTATTGTTACTAACTGAAACTTTATTGACAGAATTGTAGAATAACACACAGTTGTCATGAGGTATCGCTGGCTGGGGACAGATGAGATGGCTCAGCAAGGTAACGGTTGCCACCAAACCTGACATCTGGTTTTACCCCTGAGACTCTTATGTGGTTGGGATGTTCTGCCTCCCGAAACCCTACTCCCCTTCCCTGGGACATTTCTGGGGAACAACTTGATCCATGCTGAGATGTGAGTTGGCAGGTCTCAAAAGCAAGGCCTGGTCATAGCTGCATTCTTGAGACAAGGCAGGACCATTCCGATGCCACTGTGGAAACACATCACAGAATAACTGTGCACTCTGATTGAATATAAATCTGCTTCGAGCTTCCCTTCCCTCTAAGCTCTCCCCGGGAACTGCCCCTCACAGGATATGTTGTTTTGTCAAATTTTTAAGTCAAAAAAGAGAAAAGGAGGGTGTGGGGGTGATGCATACATTATGCTTTGAGTCACCACAGTTTCCTCCCCATTAGGTTAGGCCATGCTTTTACAACTGGTCTCTATCAAAGGGTTTTCATCTGCTTGCCAGTATGTCCTCTGTCCTCATGACTCATGGTGGGGACTCGTTCCTTTCAGCTTAATCTCTACTAGTTTATCATTTCTCTTGTTCCCAGGGGTGTTCCTGGAGGGGGGGGGGGCGTGGTGCTGGAACCCAATGAACTCAGCCACAAAGGAATTACCAGATTTCTCTTTGTGTGAAGAAAAGCAGCTAGTGGCTCTGTTCATGAGTACGCCTGCTTGGAGATTACAATGAGGCATCTGCTTCTTGTATCACAGAGTGGGGCAGGATAGAGAAATGTCTGCCCCAAGACAGGTCTTCTGATAGATAGCTCTTGGATTCACTTGGGCTGATAACATCCCTTCGGGATGGGGATGACAGGGTCTCCTCACACACCATCCTGCTTGGACTGTGGGAACTCCCTCATGGCAGGACACTGGGAAAAGGAGTGGAGGGCCTGGGATAAACTGTGATAAGACATGGTTCCTGTCAGGCCTGAGCTTGTACAGGCTCTGTGAGAGAAGCCTCTGGAAGGACTGGTAGGTCCTAAGCATGCCTGACTTCTCTTCCCGGGAGAGCTCCCATACTGTTCCTGAAGACAGGATGCCCTTGAGTCATCACCAGCTCATCTGCCCCATCTGCTGTGCTCAGGCAGAGCATTCAGCTCAGTTCTTGGCCCTGGCCCAGGTCCCTCCTAGGCAGTGCAGCCTAACCCATGGCCCCGGCCTTCTTTTCATAAGTTTCCATCTTCAGAATGGGTAAAAAGTTAGACTCTGCAGGTCACCAGTTAGGGTCTGGATTCAGTGCTCTCACCTATCAATTGCCTCAGTTGGTCCTGTGTCCTCTGAAGAACAGGGACAGCTGTCATATGCACTGAGCAGAGCTGATGCAAGGGAAAAGCAGACAGTGTGGACAAAAGTACAACCACAAAAGCACATCCTGGGCTCCATCATGGCTGGCTGTTTTCCTTAGCATCAGCTTCAGCTCAGGCACCTTCTCAAGCCCTGCCCCAGAGATGCTATTCTTCCCTCCTGCCCTCTCTGTGAACAAGGCAACAGAGCCTGCTTGGAATGGTTCTGCTGTGCAGCACTGGTGTGACTTTCCCAGCTTTCTACAAGCCGGCAGTCCACTACTGCCCGAGGATCCCATGAAGCATCCATGGCAGCCACACACACTCTTTAGGGATAAAGGTCCTCAGCTGTTTTTCGACCGTGTTCCCAGGCCACCATCAAGCTACTTGACATACTGCCATCTCTGGGGAGTGCTCTCTCCTCTCTGGGAGGATTTCTTGACATGCTCAGAAACTTCTAACAGCCTTAAAAGTGTGCCAACAAGAAAAAACTGTACTTAGACACATTTTCTCCACTTTGACTTGGACTCTCCAAGATACAAATTCATGGGCTCTTGTGTCACTTGCTCTTGTCAAGAGCCTCTGGTGGCATCAGGAGGAGGCAGGCACATACTAAGTGTCTTGGTCAGTCTGGGCATTTCTTTTTTTTTTTATTAGATATTTTCTTTATTTATATTTTAAATGTTTTCTCCTTTCCTGGTTTCCCCTCTGTAAAAAACCCTATTCCCTCCCTCCTCCCCCTGCTTACAAACCCACCCTCTCCTGCTTCCTGGCCTTGGCATTCCCCTACACTGGGACATAGAGCTTTCACAGGACCAAGGACCTCTCCTCCCATGGGTGACAAACTAAGTCATCCTCTGCTACATATGCAGCTGGAGCCATGAGTCCCTCCATGTGTACTCTTTGGTTGGTGGTTTAGTCCCTGGGAGCTCTGAGGGTACTGGTTAGATCATATTGTTGTTCATCCTAAGGGGCTGCAAACCCCTTCAGCTGCTTGGGTACTTTCTCTAGCTCCTCCATTGGGGACCCTGTACTCAGTCCAATAGATGGCTATGAGCATCCACTTCTTTATTCATCAGACACTGGCAGAGGCTCTCAGGAGACAGCTATATCAAGCTGCTATCAGCAAAGTATTTGTTGGCACCCACAATATTGAGTGTCTGGGTTTTGTAACTGTATATGGGATGGATCCCCAGGTGGGACAGTCACTGGATGGCCCTTTCTTCAGTTTCTGCTCCACACTTAGTCTTTGTACCTCCTCCTATGAGTATTTTGATCCCTCTTCTAAGAAGGACTGAAGTATCCACATTTTGGTCTTTCTTCTTCTTGAGCTTCATGTGGCCTGTGAATTGTATCTGGGGTATTCCAAACTTCTGGGCTAATATCCACTTATCAGTGAGTACATACCACATGTGTTCTTTTGTGATTGGGTTACCTTACTCAGGATGATATTTTCTAGTTCTATCCACTTGCCTGAGAATTTCATGAATTCATCATTTTTTAATAGCTAAGTAGTATTCCTTTGTGTAAATGTACCACATTTTCTGTATAT
This sequence comes from Montemys delectorum, assembly GCA_019843815.1. Classification (NCBI taxonomy): domain Eukaryota; kingdom Metazoa; phylum Chordata; class Mammalia; order Rodentia; family Muridae; genus Montemys; species Montemys delectorum. Next base: position 11,588 of record JADRCD010206056.1, on the reverse strand, counting down.
CTGATACCTAGACCACACAAAGACTCAACAAAGAAAGAGAATTTCAGACCAATTTCCCTTATGAATATCAATGTAAAAATACTCAATAAAATTCTTGCACACCAAATCCAAGAACACATCAAAATGATCATCCATCATGATCAAATAGGCTTCATCCCAGGGATGTAGGGGTGGTTCAATATACAGAAATCCATTAAGCCACTATATAAACAAACTTAAAGAAAAACCACGTGATCATTTCATTAGATGCTGAGAAAGCGTTTGACAAAATCCAACACCCCTTCATGATAAAAGACTTGGAAAGATCAGGAATTCAAGACCCATACCTAAGCATAGTAAAAGCAATATACAGAAAACCAGTAGCCAACATCAAACTAAATGGAGAGAAATATGAAGCAATCCCACTAAAATCAGGGACTAGACAAGGCTGTCCACTCTCTTCCTATCTGTTCAATATAATACTTGAAGTCCTAGCCAGAGAAATTAGACAACAAAAGGAGGTCAAAGGGATACAAATTGGAAAGGAAAAAGCCAAAATATCACTATTTGCTGATGATATGATAGTATACATAAGTGACCCCAAAAATTCCACCAGAGAACTCCTAAAGCTGATAAACAACTTCAGCAAAGCGGCTGGATATAAAATTAGCTCAAACAAATCAGTGGCTTTCCTCTACTCAAAGAATAAACAGGCTGAGAAAGAAATTAGGGAAACAACACCTTTCACGATAGTCATAAATAATATAAGATATCTAGGTATGACTCTGACTAAGCAAGTGAAAGATCTGTATGGCAAGAAGTTCAGTCTGGGCATTTCTAAGGTCCTTTACTAGCTCTTGCTTTATTCTATGGGACCTTCAATGGGGCCTCATTGGCTGAGCTCTTGGGCGAGTACTAGGTGGTGGCTGAGACAGGTTCCTTCTCCTAGAAGTGCTGAGACTGTATTGGTGGCTAAAAGCTGGCTTGGGCTTGCTTGTGCATATGAGATGTTGCTACTTTGTTTTGTTTTGTTGTGTTGTGTTGTGTTTTGTTTTCAGACATGGTTTCTCTGCGTAGTCTGGCTGTGCTTGAACTCACTCTGTAGACCAGGCTAGCCTCATACTTACAGAGATCCACCTGTCTCTGCCTCCAGGTGCTGGGATTAAAGGCATGGACCACCACATCCCACCTGCTACTTTTTATCCTAAGGAGCTGAAGCAGGTTGGTGACAACTTTGGATTGTGTTGTGACTTCAGTTCATGCTTGCTTTCAGGCCCAGCTTCCTCCTGCCCCCACAACACATAGTTGCCTTCAAATGCAGCCTCTTTATGTCAGATAGAACTGGCAAAGCCTATGGAGGTTCCTTCCGCATTGACAGACATCAGTGGTCACAGGATTCAGTTTTAAAAAGCAAACAGTACAGGTTTCTAGAAGCACTTACATTTAAATCCCAACAGAAAGGGGAGTTGTCTACTGTAACTGACTTTGCATTTACAAATACCCAAACACATTTGCTTCCAATGCAAGGAAAACCTCCCTCTTGTCATCAGGGGGTCCCCCCAAAAGCACATGTCCCATGAGGTTGTCTCCTAACATCACAATCTGGTAGTACTATAACAAAGATAACAAGGCAGGCTGAAACTGGTCATTAAGGCCTGTGAACCAAAGTGGCAGATATCCCTTTATCTGGGACCTTGGCCAGTCAGTGTGGTGGTGTAGGGGTAAGGCAGGTAAGAACTGGTGCAGGCAGGAAGGCAGCACCTGACAGAGCATTTATATTCTTCAAGGAAGGGTCCAGTCTCCCATCTCTTCCAACTGGAGGTCATACTTCTCCTGACCCTCTACAGTGTTTTCACCCTGCTAACTTTAGATCAGCTGCGCACTCTGAGAAAAAAAAGTGTAGTTCAGGAAAAAGTAGATGAATTGATTTCTCTTTTTAGGAATCCTAGTTCTGAGTGTCCAGCTGACTGCAGTGAGAATTTTGGAGTTTTTGTTTCTTTGAAAAACATAGAAATGAGAATATGTTTTCATTTTAATCCCAGGTATGGGGTATGGGGCTGCTTCAGAGTGTCTGCAGCAGCTGACTATGATTTGCCTAGTACTCTAGCAGGGATGTGCCAATGCCAAGGCACACAGTTTCTGCAATTGTTTGGAATTCTGGGGACTTTTCAGAGGATATATAAGTGCTAGGTCTCCAAGAGGCAGGGTAGGTTGTTGGTTGGTTGCTGTTGGTTGAGGGTTTTTTTTTTTTTTTTTTTTTTTTTGAGACAGGGTTTCTCTTTATTGCCCTGGCCGTCCTGGAACTCACTCTGTACACCAGGCTGGCCTCATACTTACAGAAATCCACCTGCCTCTGCCTCCCAAGTGCTGGGATTAAAGGCGAGTGCCACTGCCACCCAGCTGGTTGAGGTTTGTTAAGTGCAAAGAAGAAACAACAACAAAAAGAAATTAGATATCCTGGTCCTGAAGATCAAACTTGCTCCAAGGAACTCAATAACCATAGTAAGCAGGAAATAGTCTAATGATAACACCACCCCCTTTCCTTTCTATCCTTTTTCCTCTCTTATCTTGTGTTAGATGGTAGGAAGGGTGGAAGAAAAAAAAGATCCCACAAAGTAGTAAAGACAGCTACAGCTAACAAGTATGCAGGCCAACTGGGCTAACAGAATGCTGCCATAGCACACGACCCAGAGCTTGTGAACAAGAAGACAAACACCAATACAGAGACCTTAGGCTGTGCAGTAGAATTCTGAGCCCAGAGTGTTAGCAAACAGCAACTCTGGGTTTAATATCGGGAGCCCCTGGCTTTATTTTTCACCTTCATCGAATTGTGTGAATCTGGGTTGGATTCTCCCTGCTCTTCAAGTCTTCACCTGTATGAGGGATGCCTAGAAACAATGATAGTCGAGGCTCCTGTTTTTACGAATCTAACCCAGCTCCACAGTGTGCTTAGATCTGTCCTGGACACGAGGTACACAGCCAGGAGCCAGACTAGCATCTGTCCTTTGTGGGCTCTCATTGCAGGAGGCTTCCCCTGTTAATGACCTCCATTAGGCAGAGTCTAAAATTCTGGGGACCTAGGGTCTTTGAGCTGCCAAAACCCAATTCAGGAAGCAGAGATTAGGCTAGTGAAAAAGTAAATGGTGGTGGGGGGGTGTCTCTTAATTACCTTGGAGAGGCTCAAAAGGATGGGGACGCTGTGGAGGAAGAAAGATAGTTAAAATGATGTGGTGGGTAGAACGATAGTTAATATTAACACTGCAAAAGCCTTCTAGCATCGTCACTGGGGTGGGGAGAACTGTACTAATAATGACCACGAAGAGAGACTTCTGTGGTTTTCCAAGGCCCTGCTTTTACAGCTGCCCCTATATTTATTTGTACCTGGGAGCCCTTGCCCATTGCTGCATCCTGCAAGGTCCAGGACAATGTCTGCAGTGTCCTCCAAAGCCAAGGGCCTGGCCTCATGGTGGTCTCCTGAGTTCATGATAAGAAGATGACAAAAATCACCTCTCATATTTATGTCTTTACATTTATATTAAGTTTATGGAGACACACATACATTATGGAAATACTTGGAGATGCAACTTTAGTTGCATCATTTATTAATATTGTATGCTCCTTGTATGTCTTAGTTAGGTTTCTATTGCTGTAATAAACACCATAGCCCAAAGCAATTTGGGGAGGAAAGGGCTTATTTCAACTTTTGTTAGTACATCAAGACAGAAAGTCAGGATATCAAATCTACACATGGTTATGAACTGCCCTGTGGATGCTTAGAACCAAACAGGATTCTTTGCAAGAGAAATTATTGGTCTTAAGCACTGAGCCATCTCTTCAAGCACATGCAGTGGCTGTTTGGAGATGCCAGGGACTGAAGACCTTTTTCTTTTTAGTAAGAAACAAAGAATGGTTTTTGTTTGTTTGTTTGTTTGTTTGTTAGATTTATTTATTTTATGTATATGAATACACTGTAGCTGTCTTCACACACACCAGAAAAGGACATCTGATCCCATTACAGATGGTTGTGAGACACCATGTGGTTGCTGGGAATTGAACTCAGGACTTCTGGAAGAGCAGTCAGTGTTCTTAACTGCTGGACCATCTCTCTAACCCCAGACTAATAATGTTTTAATACTCAGTCTCTAAGTGTTGGAAAGAATTGATGTGTAGGTCATCTCAGCTTCTGTGTTCTAATATCTGTTAATATCTGTTTCTAAGTAAAAACCTGTCATTTTTTTTTTAGTAAGTAAATTTACACCACTCTAATTTGTGTGTGTGTGTGTGTGTGTGTGTGTGTGTGTATGTGTGTTTAGATCAGTGGACAACCACTAGTGTCATTTCCCAGG
>JADRCD010206055.1:0-40739 GCA_019843815.1 Montemys delectorum | reverse complement strand
TCCTTCCTTCCTTCCTTCCTTCCTTCCTTCCTTCTTGTTTGTTTTTTGTTGTTTGTTTGTTTTTCAAAACAGGGTTTTGCTGTATAGCCCTGGCTGTCCTGGAACTCACTCTGTAGACCAGGCTGGCCTCCAACTCAGAAATCTGCCTGCCTCCCAAGTGCTGGGACTAAAGGCGTGCGCCACCACTGCCCGGCTTTTTGTTTGTTTTTCCACACAGTGTTTCTCTGTGTACCCCCAGCTGTACTGGTCTATACACAAACCTGGCCTCGAACTCAGAGATCTGCTTGCCTTTGTCTCCTGAGTGCTGGAATTAAAGGCATGTACCACCACCGTCTGGCTGTAGTTATGTATTTTTGTAGGCTTGGTTGATGCGTATAAAACTAAATTCTGACCTTTTCAGCATCATCTTACTACCCCTCTAGACCTTAATCTTGGTAAAGGCATCATAACGTACTATTCTCCACTTCCTCTCAGCAGTATCTAAGAGGCAGGTGTTGCTTCCCACTACCCTTGAGTGAGGGAAGGAGCTACACAAATAAGAATCCATTGAAAAACCTCTGGCACTCACTAATTTTAAGGCATAAACAGATTGCAATTTATTTAGCCGGGCAGTGGTGGCACACACCTTTAATCCCAGCACTTGGGAGGCAGAGACAGGTGGATTTCTGAGTTCCAGGATAGCCAGCCAAGGCTACAGAGTGAGTTCCAGGACAGCTAGGGCTATACAGAGAAACCTTGTCTCGAAAAACCAAAAAAAAAAAAAAAAAAAAGAAAAGAAAAGAAAAGAAAAGAATTGTTAGTAGTTTCCATTTCCTATCATTCTTTCCATTCATTACTCTAGTAGAATAAAAAAGAGTTAAAATCACGCCAGGCAGTGGTGGTGCACACCTTTAATCCCAGTACTTGGGAGGCAGATGCAGGTGGATTTCTGAGTTCGAGGCCAGCATGGTCTACAGAGTGAGTTCCAGGACAGCCAAGGCTACACAGAGAAACCCTGTCTCGAAAAAACCAAAAAAAAAAAAAAAAAAAACCAACCAAACCAAAAAAAAAATCACAAACAAATCCATAAGCAAACAAAGCTACCAGCATAAACTTACAAACAGGGTTGGTGTACAGGTTCTGGGTAAAACAGGAATGGGCTTGTGGAGGGTTCACTGACTGTCTATGAATGGCAATAGGTGGTCTACGAAAAAAAATTCCAAGAATCTTTTGTCTTACAGTCTACGTTTTGCTATCAAGCAAACAAACAAATAAAGAAACCAAAAACCTATGATGATCGGGTTTATCTGATCAAAGTCAGGGCAAAGGTCAGTAGCTACAAAGGAGCAACGTCAAGGGCTATTTAGAGGCCAGCAAGGGAGGACACAGATGTCAAACCTTCTCTTCCCACAAATGTTTAAATATATCCCCATGCAGGGCACCCAGGACTCTTTCTTCCCTCACCAACTGGCAACCAGTTCTTTCTCCTTGTAGAATTTAAAAGCACAGTGTGAGCATTCTCAATACCAGATACTGACAGCCATATGCCTTAGGCATGCACAGAAACGTACTTCTTTTGAAGAGAATTACCTTAGTACTTTTTTTTTTTTAAGTCAATAATCACTAGCCTTCTAGAACTGGCTTACCATCTTGATAAGCCAGAAGCATAAAGTAGCAGCTATTGATCCCACCCTCCTTTACCACTTTCATGGCCAAATGCTCGGGACTCAGGGTGATTCCTGCCAAGAAAACCTGGGCTCATTCACCCAGCAGCGACGTGGCTCTGTGTTAGGGGGTTGGGGGAAATGTGTGTGCGTGTGTGTGTGTGTGTGTGTGTGTGTGTGTGCGCGCGCGCCTTGTAGGCAAGGAGAAGCATTTACAAGTTGCAATACTGTGATACTGTGTGTGGCTAGTGACTCTGAGGCCACACCAGAAAATACAAAACATGAGCTTTCATACCAGGGAGGGGTAAGATAAGTTAGCATAGCAGTAAAATGATGTCATTTTCAAATAGTTAAATCTGATTAAGGAGGAACTTTAGCAAATTTACCATATGGTTTGACTGAAAAGTTACTTCGCCTGCTAGCCATCACCTCGGCTACCATAAGCAGTTTGGGTGCCAATTGGCTGCATGACCTCAAAACCTTCATGTTTCCAAAAGTGTGGGTACTCAGTGGGATTCCTAGCTCTTATTCAGATTTGGGCAATACATATCATGGTCACTGGGAGAGTCAGAAGGGGGAAAATCAACAGATTCCTGAACCTAGCAACAAAATAATACAATTAGAACCTATAAAAGTGGCATTGCCACAAGTCACTGTGCCATTTAATTATGCCATCAATTCAGTATCAGTGTTTCTTTTGAGTCAGAGTAGACCAAACTTTAATGTAAGGAAGAATCCTCAGCCGGGTGGTGGTGGCGCACGCCTTTAATCCCAGCGCTTGTGAGGCAGAGGCAGGTGGATGTCTGAGTTCGAGGCCAGCCTGGTCTACAGAGTGAGTTCCAGGACAGCCAGGGCTACACAGAGAAACCCTGTCTTGAAAGAAAACAAACAAAAAACAGAATCCTCCAAGACCTTTGTCAACATATAAAGCCAAGAGGTCAGAATTGAGCCAGGGAGTCTTCATTTCTGATAAACTCCCAAGTGTGAACTGCTATTGCTCCTTGGCTCAGTCTTTGAATAGATTTTTCCAGTTCCTATCTGTAGGCATTTCATCAAGCACACAGAAATCCTCACTCACAGCTAGAGTGGAGAGCAGGCTTAGTACTAAGGTTTCAAGTGTAATTAAGGGTCGCCTGTGTTTTTTTTTACTTTGGGAAAACAAAACAAAACCAAAACAAAAACAATGACAAAGACTGAGGTGGTGGTTTGAATGCCAGAGGCTCCAATAGTCTCCTGTGTTGGGATGTTCAGTTAGGGAGTGGGCATCTTTGAAAGGATTAGAAGGATTAGGGGGTGGGACTTTGCTGGAGGAAGTGTTATTGGGAGTGGGCTTTGAGGTGTCAAAAGCCCATGCCAACCTCAGCCTCTGTCTCTGCCCCACCCCTCATTGGCCTTCGGATCAAGATGTACCTCTTAGCTGCTGCTCTAATGCCATGTGTGTCATCAAGCTCCCTGCCATGAAGATAATGGACTGAACCTCTGAAACTTTAAGCGAGCCCCAATTAAATACTTTCTTTTATAACAGTTGCTGTGGTAATGGTGTCTCTTCACAGCAATAGAACAATGACTGAGACAACTTCTGTTGACATGTGTGATAGAAACATAATATCTTAATGCATGGTGGCTCTTGTCATGGACATGAAGATAGTTTCTGGTCTCTGATCTTAGACATCTTTCTTTTCTTTTCTTCCCTTTTATTTTTTAAAGATTTATTTACTTATTATATATAATTGCACTGTAGCTGTGTTCAGACATTCCAGAAGAGGGAGTAAGATCTTGTTACATACGGATGGTTGTGAGCCACCATGTGGTTGCTAGGATTTGAACTCAAGACCTTCGGGGCACTCTTAGCTGCTGAGCCATCTCTCCAGCCCCCATCTTTCTTTTCTTGTATATATGTATACACAAAAGACTTTGGGGGTAACAGGAAAGTGACAAATACAGATGTGGGGGTCCAATTAACACTGGCAATGAGAGACACTGGGACCGTGTGCTTGCCTTGAGGTGATACCAAAGCTAATCCTTGCAGAAGTGGGGAAACAGACCCAGGCTAGACTATGGTCTAAGGAAGCTGTTTTTCTGAGCTGCCACACTAACAGTGATAAGAAATAAGCAACATTGTATCCAGCAGAAATGGAGAGGCTCTTGTAAAAGCACCACCTATGGGATGCTGGCTAGTCTTCAGGAAGCCTATGAGGTGGGTGCTGCTATGAAGATGAGGCAGTGTGCTCACACAGCTGATGTCTGGCAGCTGCGATTCCAACGCTAATCTGGCTCATAACTACTAACTTATACTACTTAAAGAGACAGACAAAAATAAAAACTGTCTGTATGAGGGGCTAGGAGGATAAGTGATGCACATCTGTAATCGTAGCCCTTAGGAGACTGAAGCTGGAGGACCTCGAGTTCCAAGCCAGCCAAGAGCGAGACCCTGTCTTTAAAAAACAAAAACAAAAACAAAAACAGAGATGGTGGGAAGAGAAGTAGAGAGTGTGAGAGAAAGAGGGTGGGGAAAGAGAGGAAGAAGAGGAAGTAGAAGAAGAGGAAGGAGAAAGAGAAAGAAAAGGAGGAAAAAGAGGAGGAGGGGAGTGAGGAGTAGGAGGAAGAGAGGGAGGAGAAGGAAGAAGAGGAGAAAGGGGAGGAGGAGGGGAAGAAGAAGGGGAGTTCACAGAATCTGAGATGTACAGTGTACATGGAAGCCATGTACTGAGTAAAACCATGGTTTTTAGAACGAAGACCAAACTTCCTCTTTTATGTGAGATGAAGTCCTGTTACAGAGCATGAAATTCACTATGTAACTCAGGCTGCTGTCAAACTCTCTATCCTCCTGCCTTGACCTCTCTGTTGTTGGGATAACAAACATGCACTGCCATACCTTGCTTGAAGACCTCACTTCCGATCCCCAAGCCCTTCCTGGTCAAGACCCAACATGGACATCTATCTCTACCTTAACCCCTTTTAATCTTCATCTTGGTCTATTGTTTCCTAGTGCTTCTGGAGCTACACCACTTACTCACTCCCGAGTCTTCCCTCCCCCATGCTGACATCTAGAAAAAAACAGCCCTGTCTATCCTCAGCCCAAGCCAACCTGAAACAATAGAGGACCTTAAGAGCCATCCAATGTCCCGAAGGGGTTGCCTGGCCACAGGGATGCAATCACTGAACAGTTCATCATGAAAAACCCACTAGCCGAGGATCCAGAGAAGCAGCTCCCAGAAGTGCCCAGACCCACCCAGCCTCTGCAGCGTCCAAAGAGGACAGTTCTGTTTAGAATGGGGAGTGTTCCAGAATCAGCTACTCTCTCTGATCCCAAAGGTGTTGGATTTCTTCCACCTTTCAGGCACTATAATTCTAAACCTCCTGACTCCCAGGAAGATGCCACAGTAGTTAAGGGGACAAGCCTGGGTCTGTGGCTGTAAGTATGTCATTCAACCTCCCTGAGTGTCAGGTTTAATGATGAAAATAATAATAATTTAGTTGTGAAACTGTGTGACACAATGTGGTAAAATATTTAGCACACAGTACTTAGCGAAGTACCTACCACACAGAGCCCTGTATGAAAGTTTATTATTATAAATTATAAAGAAAAAAAGAAGAAGAATTTGTGGGGAAAGCTAGAAAGTGTTTAGAGATGGATAGGAAAAAAAAAAAAAAACAAGTAAAGGTTATAGGCTCAGTTTATCCTGAGGTATAAAGAAAATTTCGTATTTCTGACTTATTTGGAACTCATGAAGTCCTCCTGCCTCAGCCTCTTGAGTGCTGGGTTTATAAGCATGAGCCTCCATGCCTTGCCTGGCTCTTTGCAGATATATAACAACAGGTTCTTTTCTCTTTATCTTCAAAGACGTAGCTAACAATTAATAGTTCTGTGTGAAATAGAAATGAGAACGGTGAAGGCTCCAGACTGCCTGCTTCAGCGGCCTAAGACCATAACGAGAGAGCTATATTTAGTTAAGAGCTGACTGTGGAAAATGGGTCCTATGAAGGCCACAAGGTGACCAGGGTTGTGCTCGAGTCTGGACATATGATGCTTTGAGTGTGACGGGAGGGAGATTTTAGTTTTTCCTTGTATATTTGATTGATCTGTGTCAAACCTTTCTATTTAAGATAAGATAATACACCCTGTAACTACATAACCACCACAGAGGAAGAAAATAAAACGAAAGTTTACAAGATAGGTAAACCCATTATTCTTTGGTTTGGTTTTGTTGGTTTTTCAAGATAGGGTTTCTCTGTGTATCCCTGGCCATACTCAAACTAAGCTGTCCTTGAACTCACAGAGATCCGACTGCCCCTGCCTCCCAAGTGCTTGCACCAGCAGCGCCCAGCTAATTATTTTATTTTAAAGAAGCGACTTTGCGAAGTCTTTTTTTTTTTTTCCTCTGGGAAGAAGCACAAGTTTGGGGGCAGGTTCAGGGACAACTGCCTCTGCCTTTCTTCCCCTGACCAATGGTTCCTCAGCTGCCAGTTTAGCCAGAGTGCACTAGAGCCTGTGTCCTCTGCACACTAGGCCATCCCCAGAGTTGGCAGTTCCTGCAGCCACACACAGCTAAGATCTCACATGGAGCCTGCATTTGAGAACTGGTGCCCACTCCGAACCACGCCCGGAAATGGGGAAGCTTGCCAGTCTCCTCTGTGCTGTGAGTTTGCTCCTTTTGAGGCTCAGCAAATGCCATGTGTCCCTGGGCCAGAATTCAAGTCTGATTCATCTTGGTGTGCTCAGAGCTTGGCATGGGGTCTGGTGGCCAGAGGTAGCTAAGCAAATAAGCCAGCTAACCTCAGGCCAGTTTAAGACAGCGCCTTATCACCCACCCCATCCTCTAAGTACCTCTCTCCTTTTTTTCTGTCCTCTCTCCTTTTTTTTTCCCCCTAGCAGTTTCTCTTTCTCTTTGGGTTTGTTCTGAAAGAGAAACCTTAGAAAAGGACTTCTTTTAGGGCAAGGAGGTCCTTCGTAAAGCCTTCTATTTAAATTCATATAAGAGATAATAAAATGGTGAATATAACCACTTATTTTGTTAAAAGGGTAACCTACAAGGAAATGTAGCTTCTCAGGAAACAGGTGCAGAAATGTATACGTGTATGTGAACCAGAATGTTCACGAATAACCTTACTTATCACAAGGAACTTCTTAGCTAGCATCGAAAAGGCTTTCAGCTATGTTTAAGACCCCAGGCTAAGGAGCAAAGCTAAAGTGACCATGTCTGGCAACTTCTGGGGAAAAAAAATGTCAGGGAGCTTCGTTTCCAGAGTCACCTCACAGGGGAAGATGCGCCACCAAGAGTCTCGCACTCTCTTGAGCTGAAGTTCAGCTCCATGTACAGTACTGACGGTTATTAGGCAGAGAGGCCACTAAAACACAGCCTTGGGTCCACACCCTGTCATTCCAGGCTTTTCTAAGCAGCCCCAGGACAAGGTTACAACACCACGTTTTCCTTATTTTTAAAGCACCCACTGTGCTATAAACATCTGGCAGGCGGCTGACTTCAGCTTGGGGAACGTGGGAGGGAGGAGTTCTCATTGTCCCAAGTTCTCAGCGTTTCCCTCACCTTTTCCCTCCCAGGGTCCCTGCTCAAGTCTCTAGAGCAAAAAGAGAAAGAAAGGGGACCTCAGGTGGCTGTGGCCTCGCCCAGAGAGCAAGTTTCCATTGGGTTGGCCACTTCCCGAGACCTCAGGGCAGGCACTCCGTGTGGACCTAGTCTTGCACCTCGCGATCTTGTCCCCGAAGTCCCTGACCCTGGACTGGTGCTCCAGGCAGAAGACCCCACTTACCCAACGACCGAAATCATCATGGCAGCCACCACCAGGTAGTTGGTCTGGTAATAGAGCAGATTGTTCACTACACGGTTGTTCCATTTGGAAATGTCCCTGAAGTCCGGCCGGGCGAAACGATCAGAGCCCGGGAAGAAATCGTCCCAGGCACGGAGCGGGGCGAGGTTCACGTCCATGTTCCTCTGCTTCGCGAGCTTTGCCTTCGGAATCTGGAGGCGGCGGCGGCGGCAACCAGCTGGACGGAAGATGACAGCGGCTCCTTCGGATTGGCTCTACGGTTAGAGCACCGCAGGACCCAGGAAATTGGTTGCGGGCGGGTGTGTTGGTCTGTCTGTGATTGGCTGAAAGTGGTTAGTGACGGAAAACAGTGGGCTTTACCAAATGTAAAGCCTAGCAGGGACAAAAAATAACTAGAGGAAATCCCCCTACCTAAACTAAAGGTGGTGTCAGTTCTCTCTGGCGGTTTAAATACAAACCATCTCTTTTAAAACATACTGTTTGTGTGTGTTCTCTGCCTTAGAGGGAGAAAAAGGCAGCTGTTCAGCTGTAAGTCTAAGTGGAATGGAATGAGAGACGACCTCAGTGTCACTGAAAGTCCAGTATTGCTAATCTCCCCACCTATGCATGCAATTTTCATGAGTCACTTTGTGTGAAATCAGACTGGAAAAAAGATGGGAGGGAGGGTTTGACTGAAATGAACCGCTGTTTGTCAGCTCGCCTTTTTCTTCCCTCTCCATTTCTGCTGCCCTGTGGCAAAATTACTGAACGGCTGAGCCATCGTTATAGATAGATGATAGGTACTGGATGGCTTCACTTCTTCCTGACTTAGCTCTAAGCAGCTTCAAAGCAAACAACTGCCTGAGGTGGTCTGTGTTTCTGGGCAGAAACATGAACTCCCAAGCCAGAAAGGTTTCTTAGTTTTATTCCAATATTAAACAAATAATATTTACCTAAGAAAACATAACTTCTACAAGAACAGCAAGCTACACAACCATAACATATACACAGAGGACCTAGCACAGACACATAGGCCATCTGCTAGCCGCTTCAGTTTCTGTGAGCTCCTATGAGCCCTGCTTAGTTGATTCTGTGGGTTGTTTTCTTGTGGTGTCCGGGATCCCCGACTCCTACTGTGGAAGGCCAGATTTTAAGATGGCAGTGCCTAAGGAAACCATGTTTCTAAATTTGCAACTGTTAATTTTTAACCAAACTCAAATTGCTCTACTAAGACCACCAACTTCTCCTAAAACAAAGAGTAATTAATCAAACATACTTGAGGCTAAGTCAAATTTAGTTGTCCTTGCTGATTAGAAAGGCAGTTGAAGAAATTATGATGGCTTTATGAGAACTTCTTCTGCCGCTGGTGTTTAGATTAGCTTGGCAATGGAATCCAGCAATTTACTTTGGAGAAAAATCGTTTCTTTTAAAAAACTTATTTGTTGTGAATGAATGTCTTGCCCGCATTGTGTATGTGCCCCACCTGCATGCTTTGTGCCTGCTGAGGTCAGAAGAGGATGTCAGAGCTCTTGGAACTGGAGTTACAGATGATTCTAAGCTGCCATGTGGGGACTGGGACTTGAATCTGAGTCATCTCTCCAGGCCAGTGGGGAAACGTCTTAACTTCCTCCAGCCTTACTTTCTTCATACGTAAACTGGGGTGAAAATCTGCCACAGAGGCTAAATGAGGAATATTTGGGAAGTGTTTAGTATATGTAGCATTCACAGATTTTACTGTTAGCTGTAACAGTACAAACTGGCCTGGTGAGGCAGACCTACTCCAGAAGCCAAGACAGGAGAATTTTAAGTTCAGGTCTTATAGGGAGTACAAAGTGAATTCAAGGCCAGCTGGAGCAAGTTGGTAAGATTGTGGGTCAACATAAAAAGCAAGAAGAGTCCTCGAAATATATAGTTCAGTGATCAACATTTGCCTAGCTTGGAGCCATGTTGGTCCTGTGTACCAACCCCATTATTGCAACAACAAACAAATAAACAGACAAAAGAGCTAGCAGAGTCCTTAATTTACCTGATTGATGTTTATAGTGTTTTAACCTGTTTTATAGTAAACACCTGGTGACTTTTCTCCGTTAAGTTGCCATTGATCATCGTGGTTGCCTCTGAGTAGATAAAATGGAAGAAAAATGTTGAGGCTGCTGAGTACTGTGCCAGCAGGCATTCTAAAGCCTTTCCAACCTCCATGAAGGCACTGTGGGGAAGGGCTTGCCTTGCTCTGCCCTCTGAGGGCCTGCGGTGCAGGGAATACTCAACTGGGAGACAGTGAGGTGAGTGCTAGATAGAGCCCTGCCAGGCCTCTGTTCAATTACAGGAAATCAGAGGGTGTGGAGGAATTTCCGGAGCCTAAGAATTTTAAAAGGCATCAGTGTGAGCAAACTGAGTAAATGATCTTGGTGCAATGAGGGGAGAGAACACAGAGCCTGGCACCTGTTAGAGAAATCTGTGAGCATTGACAACTTCAACGAACTCTCTCCTTCCAGCTGCTCAGAACTGCAGGAACAAAGGCTGTCAAAATGGATTAGTAGCATGCTTATTCCTCCATCACAGGCAATCCATAGTCAATACATATTAGCTGGCCATATATGATATTTATTTGATTAAACCTCCAAAGACAGCTCAACACAATGGTGCAAGCAAGCTTCTATCCCCAGCTCTTTGGCAGACTGAGACAGGAGGATTGCAAATTCAGGCTTGTTTGGATAACTTAGTGAGACTCTGTTTCAAAACAAAAAGAAAATGGGTATGGATGTATAGTTCCAGGGTAGAGTTTTTCTAGCAAGTACAGAGCTGTAGGTTCATCCTTCATTACTACGAATAAAAAAGGAAAAGAATCCAATGAGCACTGCGTTTGTCGTTGTTTTGTTTTTTTTCTGTTCATAGGATGAGTCCCCTTCCCTCTCTCTGAAAATGTTGATTATGCTTCTGTTTCTGGTTGGACTATGGTAGGCTTTTGTTTGATCAGTTTTGTTCATTTGTTTGTTTTGTTTCCTCTATATTCTTATACCTTGTCATCTAACTATTTTAAATGCAAATGAACATATGTTGAATCAACTTTACCCTAGGCTCTGTTTAAGAGCTATTTTTAGTGGGTATGTCACTATTTTTAGGTGGGGGAGAGTAGGAGTAAAGATATTCACTGCATCAGTCTCTCACAACAGGTGGCTCAGTGGTTCAGAGTGCTTGCTGCTCTTCCAGAAGACCAGAGGCCAATTCCCAGCACCCACATCTGGTGACTCACAACTACCTGTAGCTCCAGCTCCAAGGGGGCTGGCACTTTCTTTCTGGCTTCTGTGGGAACACACACACCATACATACACATACAAAAAAACTTTTTTTTTTTAAAGCAGTCTCTTAAGGCTTTTCCACAGGGACCTAAGCTTTAGTAAGCACCATCCTGATAATTCCTCTGTCTGGCCATGGACTATAGCGGATGTCTAATAGTTAATGATGTGCTTCATTGTCAATAAAATACATCTACTGAGGATTTTGTTCACTTGCCACTATTACTGTCATTATTAACAAGTGGAGGTGGCTATTTCTAATCAGTTTGGCAGATCTAATGATGCCTGCTGTCAGCTATCAAAGTAGTGAGTCATGGTGACACATACATGCAGGACAGACATCTTTGTGGAGTTCTTTTGGGTGTTTTGTCTGCACGTCCCTTTGCACCACTCGTGTGCTGGGTGCCAGGGAGTTGTAGGCTATTGTGAGGCACTGTGTGGGTGCTGGGAATTGAACCTGGGTCCTCTGGAAGAGCTACAGTGCTCTTAACTGCTGACTTAGCTCTTCAGACTCGTTTTTTTTTCCCTTTTTTTCTTTTCCTTTCTTCCTGTTCTTCCTTCTCCTCTTCTTCATCTGGCATTTCTGTCCTATTTCTAAGGCTGAGTTTTCTCCTCTCACTGTCTGGTTCTGACTGAATATTTAGCTCAACGTGTGCTATTGATGAACATAGTTGGGGGATCATAACAGAAGAGCTTTCCTTAAGGTTAAGTGGAGAGTAGGACAAAGAGTAGATTAAATGCCACAAGTGAGTAGCAGCCCCTCCTTTAATGAGCGCCCTGGAAGCTTTATTTGCTGCATGTCATTGGTTTTCAGACAGCGCATCCACAAACCACCTGTTGTAGTAAAACTCAAACCTGGCATTTGTAACCTTCAAGTGATTGCAATCAAAGACTATATTTGAAAACCACTCAAGAGTTCGCTTAATTTTCAATCTGAAAATCTTGAATGTTGTTGTTCTCACTTTACAAATGAGTATCTGGAAATACCCAAGGACTCACAGTTAATGGGTGGTAAGGGTTTAAATTCAATCCAGACTTACATATTAAATTTTTATCTCACCTTAGTAAAAGAGATATGCTTGAAATATGTAACACAATTATTCTTTCCTCGCTTGTCTAACAGAATCACTCATTTGCATATAATATATGACTGTGAAGAACAGAGTCAAAAACTTCATTCATTATTAACACCTTCAGGTGATGGGCTAAACAAGAACTCTCCATACTTTTCATATCTAATCATCTGTCCTCTCTATCATTCATTTACCCATCTAATATATATCTGGATGTATATATATATAAAAGGATAGTTTTCTGACAGAATGGTGTGACACTGAAGTGTCACAAAGGAAATAAGACTCTTTACCCTTTGTCTATTTTAATGTTTTAAACTTCACGCCCATAAAGGCAATGATTTTGAATCTTCCTGAAATATGGAAAATGGAAATTCCTTTCACCAATTTTCTCAGAGAAAAGCACTGGCATATTGGGGTGGTTGTTTCAGTTTTTAAATAGAATATATGAACATTTTAGGCATCATGTGTCAATGTATAAGTGTATATATAAATTAAGTAACATATCTAAGTTCATGCGGCATAGCAACATATTTAAGTAGGCACAATTAATCAAAGATTTTAATTACACTGTGAAAGGTTTGCAAAGCCTAAGGGGGCCTAAGGGGACCTAAGCAGCCCATGGCTTCCTGCTGTGTAGGAGCTTTCCGCAAAGACTCTCGCCCCTCCCTCTAGTCCCCTGAAGCCACGCCTCTAGCACTGGCTCCGCCCCACGGTCTTTCTAATAGCCCAGTCTCGACGCGTTGGACCCCGCCCCTCCGCGCCTGCTTGTCCTTTCCCTCCTTAAAGCCTCGTTCCCAAACTCCAGCTCCTCCTCTCCTCTGAAGCCCCGCCCCACCGCGCCTCCTCACTCTCTCACCCGAAGCTCCTCCCCTCCGCCCTGGCTCCGCTCTCCCTCCTTCCATTCACCTGCAGTCCCGCCCCTCTCGGGCGGGACCCGCTCGCCGCGAGGGCCTCTGGGAAGAGGCGGGGAACAATATGGCGGATGGCGAGGAGCCGTAAGTATCGGGGTTTTGCCGAAGCGCCGAGTTGGGCTGGGTTGTGTGAGAGCGCGGCGGTGGGCAGTCACCGCTGCCACCCGGGGGTCCCCCAACCCCTGCCCCGTCCCCTCGCCCCCCACACCTTTGCGGCGCCCTCTTTAGAGCTTGATGCTGACCCTTCTTTTATTCTCTCTTTCTTTTAGGGAGAAGAAAAGAAGGAGAATAGAGGAGCTGCTGGCTGAGAAGTTAGTGCTGCTAGGAGGCCGGGGTCCTCTCTGGAGACCCCCGCCTCCCCCTAAATCCCAGGCCTAGGGGACCAGCCGCAGCGGGCCCGGGGGGGGGGCTGGGAGGGGGGGGACCTGGAGCAGGCCGAGCGTCCTTACCCCGACCCCGTCCCCAGCCCGAGCCACCGGCCGGCTGCTCCCCGGCTATGCTCCTGCAAAAGCCACCCGGTAGCCCCCTCTTCCTCCAATCCAAATTGTCAGAGCAGTGACCTTGTGGCAAGTGAATCTAATCTAAATCTAAGTGGACACGAGGCCTGTTTTGGGTCCTTGGTGAACACTGAGACAATAGTACACATAAACTTTTTTATGAACACTCTGTGAATCAGGAATTGTGTTAAAACTTGTCATTTTTGCAAGGCAGTTGGGTCTTAAAGGAGATGGCAACTCACTTGCTCTCTCATTTACCACACAACCTGTATCAAATAGTTTTTGATGCCACAGATTTTAAAATTCTTTTCGTATGGCCAATCCTACGTGATTCCTCTCCCCTCCCTATGTGGGAAGGGAAAAAAAAATACTCCTGTAGTGGGTGTGGTGAATTCATAATTTCTGTGGCAGCTCTCAGTAGTACTTTGGTCTTTTCTATGCCTCTCCCTATAGTTGAATTTCAAATGCAAGGGTTCACATTCATTTCCCACTGTTTAATTCCCTACTTTTTGTTTGTTTGTTTGTTTTTGCACGAAATGACAAAGTTTGAGTGCTTGCTGAATGCTAAGAGCTGCCCCTAAGTTCAATGCATGATTATCTCTTTACCTCATGACCATCAGAAGTAGTTGCAATCTACAGTTGAGGTTTCTGACAGTTAAAGAATCTTCTCAAAATTAGAATGTGTTTGGTTGTGGCGTGAAATCCAGCAGTGCATCAGAACATCAGCTATGCAATATTTGTTGGTCCCTTTTGTAAAAAATTGATACCACTAATATATTTGGAGGTAGAAACTTTGGAGTTACAGGAAAGTTATCACAACCAAACACGAATGAGTCTGTGATTATAAAGTGCATTTGAATTTTTTTGTTTTTGGTTTTTGTTTTTGTTTTTGTTTTTAGAGGAGTCCCACTTTATTAGTTATATGTTCTCAAAGATTTCTTGATGATGCCTATCTGTGGCATAATTGTAATCTAAACTTTTGTGTGTGTGTGTGTGTGTGTGTGTGTGTATGTTTTGTGACAACAAATAGACCTCAGTATTAAGAGAGGTTTTTTAAAAAACAGAAAAACACTGGGACCCCCTTACCCTAGCAGTTGATGGAAATTCAGAGTGACTGTAAATACCAAACAGGGCAGTCGTCTTCTCACTGAATCTTTAATGTTCTGACTTTGGTCTTTGGGTGCTGAGGAAGCTAGGAACACAGAGGCTGATTTATTTCATCAAGTAGGTAAAGAGTGCTTTCCCATAGCAGACAAGCCAAAACTGGAACAATATAACCACAACTCAGTTTTCCTTTTCATTTGAGCAGGTCTGGTGTGTGGTTACCTTTACATTTGGGGAGACCTAATAGTTATGGGTGTGGCTTTTTCATACTGATATTTGCAGCTGAATTTACTGTGTTCTGTGCAGAATGGCTGTTGATGGTGGGTGTGGGGACACTGGAGACTGGGAAGGTCGCTGGAACCATGTAAAGAAATTCCTCGAGCGGTCTGGACCCTTCACACACCCCGATTTCGACTCAAACGCTGAAGTGAGAAACATTTATTCTTAAAGAACTGCTCTAATAGTTTTACATTTCAAAAAGAATAAGATACTTCCTTTTAAATTTGCTCTTATAATATAGATAATTAATAAAATTGTTTTGTGAAATTAATTTGTCTTATGAGTATTGAGTTGAATCTTTACAACTGATTTTATGTAAATGACTAGAGATGCATTTTAGTACTTTTCATATAAGTTTAAACATTTTCAAGAGTAGGATAAGTTGATGACACCATATTCTGGTATGTTTAAAATTCTAGTTTAGAATGATTCTTAAGACACATTTCCCTGTTTGTAGCTCTGAAGTGGTAAATTAATTCTAATAAGACTATAAGATATGCTTACTCAGGTATTAAAATTTAGTTGGAAATCTTTACTTAGTATTGACTACAATTAATTGAATGTTAAAAATGTGCTTATAATATAATAGATATGTATTTTGAACTATGTCTGACTTGAAGCAAATATTTGACTAGATAAAATTTCTTATTACAAAGTAGGAACAAAGTAATCTCTATAATGTGTTTTATGACCTTTTGTGCCCATGAAGAGATTTTGAAATAGAAATGCTACTCATAAAGTTGTGTAAACTCTAGAATTTGCTTCAGTAGCTTGTCTGAATAAATGCTTTTCCTTTAGTGGTCAGCACAATGCATAGTAGTGATTCTTCCTTTGGATAATATAGTTATCCATCATATTTTCTTGTACTTTGAAAGTGTTTCTGCACAATAGCTTAAGGTTGTCACTTCTGTTAGGCAGTGTTTCCAAGTTTTATTTCTGCTGATCTGGAATTTGCTGATTTGTCAAGTTTTATAAGCTCCACTCATTGTTCAAAGAAAGGTGTAATTGCTCTTACCTAGTTTTTGTTAGACCTTCAAACACTTTTAAATTTTTACCATTAAAGAAAAAAACATAAAGAATAGGAGAAGGAAAATAGAGAATACTATAGTAAAGTTGCTGTATTACTTACAAAATAGTGTATCAGCACTTGAAAAAAAGATGTAACTAGGGATAGTTTGTAAGAATTTTTTATTTGTTTTTATTTTAAGTGTTTTGCCTTCATGTCTGTATGTGTACTGCATGTGCCAAATGCCCACAAAGGTTTGAAGAGGGTGTCCTTTTCTCTGGAACTTGGGTTATGGATGGTTGTGAGCCACCATGTCTGTGCTGGGAATCAAACCTGGGTCCTCTACAAGAGCAACAAGTACCTTATATGTTGAGTCATCCGGTCCTAATGGTAGTTTTCCTGTTAGAAATAGGCTTTTAATTTCATATAGTAAAAGTATATTTAAAGTGTTAAAATTGAAACTCTGAAATTATTAGGATTTCAAAATTTGTAATTACATCTTTCATAACATGCCAGGTGTGTTTCTTACTGTTAACTGACATTTTTTGTGTGGTTTGTTGCCTTATTCACGGTTCTTGTGACCACCTGGATTTTAATATGTCTTTCTATTCGTTTCAGTCTCTCAAGTTCTTGTTAGATACATGTAAAGTTCTAGTCATTGGAGCTGGTGGCTTAGGATGTGAGCTTCTGAAAAATCTGGTAATATATATGTATAATTCTATTCTCATAGAGATAAGTTCTTTTGCTTTCTGTCATATAAAGAATGTCTTTTCATGATTATTAATTTTTTTCTCTTGAACATTTATTGGGTAAATTTACCAGGTAAAATTCTAGACAATAATACAAATATATAATATTATTTTGGAATTCTAAAAGTCTTAAGTTATATTTTTCTTTTTTTTTCTGCTCCCTGTTGCCTAGTGCTAATATTGTTTTATTGAACTAAATAGCAGAATAGAGAGTTTATCTTTTAATGTGTAATTTTAAATAATTATTTCTTTTGCTTCTCCAAATAACCCACTTAGGTGGGCTTTATATCACTTTATCCAAAATGACATGCTGAGGTGCAGCAAAATTAAAGGACTCTCATTTTTCCTGAAGTATAGCGAGGTTCCTAGACTTTAATCCAAGTCATCAGTTCTTTATATAAAGTTCTCTTCTTTCAGAAGTCCTGCATGAACTAAGATGGTTGTTTTTGATGACTATATCATAATAAATGGCTATAATTTGGGACACCTGAGCCTTTAGTAAAACTATTTCTATATACTCTTTAGAAATACATAGTTGTGATGTAATTGCTTTCATTGAGTCCTTATAACCATGAAATAGCTTTGCATAAGTTTCTGTCAATGTAACAGAATTAGGAAGGCGAGAATTAATGTAGAGCTGCAGTACACCTGGGTTATCACTGGATAGAAAAATAGAAAATAGTAAGCAGATCATAGCTGTATGGAAGATACTCATGACCTTCCAAGAGTCAAATTTATTTATATCTAAGGTTTATTTTTATTTTATGTGTATGAGTTGTTTTGCCTGCCTGTATGTATACCACATGGAAGCCTGCTACCCAGGGAGGCTAGAAGAGGCTGTCAGACCGAAACTGGTTTTACAGAGACTTGTGAGCTGCCATATGGGTTCTGAGAACTAAACCCAGGTCCTGTGTAGGAGCAGTAAATGTTCTCAACTGCTGAGCCATCTCGTCAATCTGACAATTAAAAGTTAGATATCAACACAGTCACACTGACTTGCTAGGAAACAGTAATGTTGCTCTTACTGAAGTTTTAAAATGAAATACACTCACTCTGTTTACTGCCATGTTAGTTCTATGGGAATTGTAAATCACCGTGGTCTGTGTCTGCAGTGAATTTAAAGTTTGGGGAGACAAGTCTTAATGAAATCAATAGTAGTATATATGGAGCAAGGTGGTGGTCCAAAATGACAGCTCCCTCTCAGACGTTAGTGTGAAAACTTAAAACTTGCCAAAGTGAAAGGTTTGTGGAGTTTGGACATTATTTTTTTTGTTGTTGTTGTTGTTGTTTGTTATTTTCCATTAGGCATGTACAGGTCCCTCAAAGCTTAACTTTTTTCATTTTGAAGCCACGATTTACTGTTACAGTGTACACTACAATATATGTATACTCAGATTAGATATGAGGATTGTTTATTACACCAGTGGTTCTCAACCTTCTAATGCTACAGCCCTTTAATACAGTTCCTCATATTGTGATGACCCCAAGAATAAAAATATTTTCGTTACTACTTTATAACTGTAAAATTGCTATGGCTAAGAATGGTAAGGTAAATTTCTGATATGCAAGATGGTCTTGGGGGACCCCTGTGAAAGAATCATGACCCACAGGTTGAGAACCATTGTACTACATTCTGATCCTTTAGACACATACACAGAATGTAGGCCTTTCACTTTATCATTATTTTGCTTGTTTTAGATGTAACTATAGAAGACATTCAATTTTTCCATTTCCCATTCCTTGTCTGTAAGCCCCTTAAAGGCTTACTCTAAAATAAGGAACTATCACTTTAATATCACTGGTTAACCAAATGTTTATTGAGTTTCTTTTGTACAATTTTGGTGATAAAGACTCAAAATGGAACAATTTAAACAGTTTGTTTATGGAACTCAGATTTTCTTTAGGGGAAAAAAAGAAGGGAGGCATATGGAATGTTAGATGGTAATAAATAGGTGAAGAAAGGGAGGCTTCAGAGCAGGCAGCCTGGTAGTAAGGACGGGGGTTTCAAAGGTGCTGTTTTTATAAGGGTAAGCAGTGTCCTCGAAGAACATTGGGAAGGAAAGGCTCTAGGCAGAGGGGTCAGCACATATAAAGCAGTAGAGATTGTGAGTTTCTTTTGGTTATAGAGGACTTAAACCTGAGTGCTTGTGCGTTTTTGTTCTCTAACAAAATTCTTGAATTTTTTTATGCCTTGCACATACTTTTATTTTAAGGCAAAGAATATAATTATATAGAATTTCCTACTGAAAATGTATGGATTTAGGACATAGATTTTTCAAAATCTATGTTATGTTTTAAAGGAAAGGAAACTGTTACCTAATTAGATTGCTTTTCTTTCCACAGGCATTGTCTGGTTTTAGACAGATTCATGTTATAGACATGGACACTATAGATGTTTCCAATTTAAATAGACAGTTTTTATTTAGGTAAGTTGGATATTTTAAAAATTCTGACAAACATTTGAATTTGTGTTCTTTGCAATTTATTAATTACTGAGGATGTAACATGGACTTTACAAAAACAAGAAAAGCTGCTTTTTTTTTTTAATTTTTTATTTTTTTATGTTCATTGGTGTTTTGTGTGCATTTATGTCTCTGTGAGAATGGTAGAAACCCTGTAACTGGAGTTACAGACAAGTGTGAGCTGCCATATGGGTTCTAAGAATTGAACCTGGGTCCTCTGGAAGAGCAGTCATTTCTTTTAACTGCTGAGCCATCTTTCCAGCCTATGAAGTGATATTTTATACTTTAGAAATTGGAATACATATTTGGGTATTCTGGTGATGGTTGTTTTATTATATGGATTTTGTGTGCCTTATCCTTTCTGACAAGTTTTTAATGTGTTACAGCTTTGAAATAGACTGATGATTGGTTATTGATAACAAGCTATACCTCTTAATTTATAACTAACCTGGTTACAATAACGATGATACTTACAGAGGTAACTAACTCGAGCATGTTGCCAGAAGGGTGACTTAGCATATGATTTATGCTAAGTGTCTTAGTTGCAGCATTCAGGTCTCCTGATCCTGTAAATTATCCTAGCAGATTAATGTTCTGAGATTCAAGCTGTGTACTTGGAAGGCTCTTTGTCTAGGATATTTTTATATTAGGAAGTGTCATGATTGGAAGTAACCACTAAACTTGCTGTTGTTATGCTTAACCCTGGGGGACGGAGACCCTATTGTTTATAGTTCATATTTTCAGTTAAGAAATACAATCAGACTTGTCATATTTATTTAGACTTTCAGCAAGGGTTTAGTAACTGTATTTATTACTGATATAAAAATCTTGAGGGGCTGATGGAGAATTGGCTCTTCAGTTAAGAGTACAGATTGTTCTTGCAGAGGATTCAGGCTCAATACCAGGTGGTTTACACCTGCCCATAATTCTAACTGAAAGGAGTCTGATGACTCTAGCTTACTCAGGCATCTTCACTCACACGTACATACCCACACATAGACAGACACACACATAACATTTTAAGAATAATAAAAAAATTGTAGTTAGTCGGGCAGTGGTGGCACACGCCTTTAATCCCAGCACTTGGGAGGCAGAGGCAGGTGGATTTCTGAGTTGGAGGCTAGCCTGGTCTACAGAGTGAGTTCCAGGACAGTCAGGGCTACAACTGGGTTTTCTTGAAAAACCCAATTGTAGTTAATATTTTTTCAAAGTATGTTGTAAATAAACTGTCCATTTTTTCATTTGGGAGCTAATTATGTAGACCTTCTCAATGGATTTTATGGGTGACAATTTAATACAATGTTTTCTGCAGGCCTAAAGATGTTGGAAGACCCAAGGCTGAAGTTGCTGCAGAATTCCTAAATGACAGAGTTCCTAACTGCAACGTGGTCCCGTATCCTTTCAAAAGAAAGAGTATTTTTCTAAAACTCCTCCCTTCTTATAAAAGAGACTTAGTAGAGCATCCAGCTGATGAGACGTCCATCCTCAGCGTGCCCCTTTCTACTGAGGGGGTGCAGATCATTTGCTCTAAAGCCCAGTCTTCGCTTTATGGTTATGCTGATATTTTTGGCCTGACTTTTAAGTTATTTGTATAGATGATGTCGTTATCTGCTTATATTCTAGTTTTAGTATTAACTAAACATCTACAGTAGATGCATCTTCACCTACGCCTTATATCTTCGACAAAAATTTACTCACAGTGGGACCACAGGTGTAATTTGTAAAGCTATAAAATCGGAATAGTTTGGATCACTTTGGGTTCTGAGCCTTGATGGAGAGCGCATAGAACACATTTAAATTAATAGCTGTGGTCTGAGAAAGACTGATGTAGGGCCAAAAGGACAGGCTAGACACTGGAGAGAACACTTATAAAGCAGCCTGACAGAGAACCCATGTAGAATTCAGATTCCTGGGTATCTGTGGGGGATTGCTTCCCAGATCCTTTCAAGGAATCCACATCTACTGATCTTCAAGTCTACATGTAAAAAGGTAGCATACTGGAGATGGGGCTCACTGGTAGTTCACTTGTCTGTCATGCATGAAGCCCTAGGTTCAATCCCCAGTACTGTAAAATAAATACTTAAAATGTATACTGTTTTCATATTTGTGCTATTCACATGTCTTAGGGTTTTACTGCTGTGAACAGATAACAAGGCAACTCTTACAAGGGACAACATTTAATTGGAACTGGCTTATAGGTTCAGAGGTTCAGTCCCTTATCATGAAGGCAGGAGCATGGCAGCATCCGGGCAGGCATGTGCAGGAGGAGCTGAGAGTTCTACATCTTCATCTGAAGGCTGCTAGCAGAATACTGACTTCTAGGCTGCTAGGATGAGGGTCTTAAAGCCCACACCCACAGTGACACATCTACTCCAAGGCCACACCTAATAGTGTCACTCCCTGGGCCAAGCATATACAAACCATAATAACACATCTGGATATTTATATCTTATGTCTTAAAATATCTTTTAATTATTTATAATACCTACTGTGGTTAAATGCTATAAAAATAGTTACCATACTGTGTTATTTGGGGACTAGTGAAAAGGGCAAAGTCTGTTTATATTCACTACTGACAGCTTTTCTTTTGTCATATATTTTTGACCCAGGGTTGGTTGAATCTATGCATGGAACACCTTCAGATATGGAAGCTTGAGTGTTTGTTAAAGAATTTTTAAAACTTAGCAGAAAAAAACCCATCCATTTAAAAAGTGGATAAACATTACAAAGGGATAGTTTACTGAAGAGACAGATGACAGAAATCTTATCAAAGGTGTTTGTCATCCAGGAAGACAGCAGTGACACCCTCCCTCCCCCCCACCCCCACTGTTGGGAGTTTAAGGCTAGCCTGGACAGCTAGTGGATCCAGTATCAAAATAAAATTAAAAGGACTGGGATGTAGCTCAGTTGTAGAGGACTTGCCTGCATGGGGCCCTAATTCAATCCACTATCAAGAAAAACAAACTTCAGTAAGATGTTCCATACCTTTTAAATGAAAGGAGTAGCAGTAGTATCTAGGGCTAACAGAACTAACAGAAAAATGTGCTTACTTATTAGTGATAGAAAGTAAAATAATGTAACCATCTGGAAGATAGTTTGACCATTTAAAACCTAAGTATACATTTAACTTTATCACCTAGTTGATTCACTTTGGGACATTTTAGTGATATTAATACATGTATTCTCAGAAAAATCAGTACATGGTTGCTCACACCAACTTTATTTATAGAAGCTCCAAACTGGAAATAACCAGGACCTGCTTTAGTAGGTGAACTGTGTCATTTACCTGTGCCACAGAGTACGCCTAAGCAGTAAAAGGAACAGCTAAAACATGTACCACTTGGGATAGAGCTCATGGGTGTTTGAGAAAATGTCCAGCCTCAAGAGGTCATATACACAGGATTCCTTCTAGATCCTGTCCTTAAAAAGAAATACTTAGGAAGATGGACATCACCAAAGTATAGGTATAAGTTGGGGATTGGAATAACTATAGATGTACATTGAGAGATTTTAGCCATATGCTGTGGCACATGATTTGAGAATTGCTGCAAGTTGAAGATCAGCCTTATCTCCGTATAGGTTCCAGGCTTCTCAAGTTATGTAGTGAGACTCTCAAAAGAAATGGGGCTTGCAAGAGAATAGTTAAAGGCTCTTCCTGTCAAGGCTGGTGGCCTGATTCCCAAGACCTCTATGGTGGAGAGAGAGACTGATTCCCCAAAGTTGTCTTCTGACTTCCAGAGTATACCATGGCATACTCTCTCCAGACAGAAATAGAAAAAAAGTGAAAGGTATCTTGGATAGTTGTGTATTATGCCAGTGTTGCCTTTTTTATAGGTTGATGTAGTACACTTCTGTAAATGGTGAGCTTTCAAAGTACAGCTTCTCTGTACTGCTTTATAGCTTTTGGTGAATATATGTTGATTTGAAGTAAATGTGCTTACAAATAGAAATACAGGTCTCTTTGTAAGCAAACAGAATTAAAAGGGAGGATATTCATGTTCCATCTAGCCCTATTGTTGAGACCTGGGAAAGTTGTTTTATAGATACTCACCCAAGAGAGAATATCTTGGGCTGCCTCCTAGTTTCCCTGTTGGGCTCCTCAACTACTTCATTTATTTGTTTGTTTGTTTGTTTATTTATTTATTTATTATTCATTCAACCTAGTTCTCAGTGTGCCTTAGGTTGCTGGTTGCTGCATTCAAAAGGGATAGAGTTCTAAATGTGTGAGGTTAACCATTGGTTGTTTTTTTTTTTTTAGTACCTTCATTTGTAGGTAGGAGTCTAAATAAACATATTGTGTGTTGTCCCTCTTTGTGTTGCTGTTGAAGACATAGTGCATTGTTACAGCAGTATCATTTGTATTAAAGTTTTCTTTACTAAAAAAGTTAAGCATGCTTTATATATACTTGTGCTTTTTTGCATTTGAGAAAGAGTCTCTCTACATAGCCCTGGCTGTTCTGGAATTCCTCATGTAGACCAGGCTCCCAAGTGCTGAGATTAAACATGTGCAGTACTTGTACTTGTGACTGATTCATTCTCAAAGGTAACAGAATGGGATCCATGTGGTCTGCAAGTGCAGGATGGTGACCAAAAGTTGCTGACTGGGTAAAAAAAGAGACCTACAGCTGAATTTTACCAGAGGAAGAAAAAATGCATAATTCATATCAAGGCCCAGAGTCTTAAGTTACCTCAATATACCCAATTGTACTAGCAACTGAAGAAGCTGTTGAAATTCTCTGGATTGTTTTTATATAAGGCTTACCTGTACATATATACATTTATATGTATATATAAAACTCTTGACATTTTTTGGTAGTCTGTTTCTTGCTGTAAAGAATTCTTTTCATGCTGGGCAGTGGTGGCGCACTCCTTTAATCTCAGCACTTGGGAGGCAGAGACAGGAGGATTTCTGAGTTTGATGCTAGCCTGGTCTACAGAGTGAGTTTCAGGATAGCCAGGGCTATTCAGAGAAACCCTGTCTCCAAAAAACAAATAAACAAACAAAAAAACAAAAAATAAAAGAATTATTTTCATACAATATATTTTGACCATGTTTTTTTTTTCCTTTCTCAGCTCCCAGATCCTTGCCACTTACCTACCCACCCAATTTTATATTCCTTTTTTCTTCAAAAAAATAAATCAAACCCAAGGAACAAATAGAATCCCCTACTGAAACACAAATTAAGCAAGCAAAAGACCAGTAATGCAAAAAATGTCAAAATAAAGCAAAATGAAACACATAGTCCACAAAAATTGCCATAACTCTTTAATTTTTTTGTGCACATTTACTTAGTGTGTGGGTGTGAGAGACAGACAGACCTGCCTCCACTTGTGCATATACACACATGAATAAAATAAGGAAAATAACCTACTTTTTTTTTTTTTTTTTTTTGGTTAAAAAATAGGGACAACCCCATTTTGTGAGACTTCCTGAATTCCACATTGATTACTTATCTGTGTGGATAAACACAGTTTGTTCCTTATGGCATTGTTAAAAATCACTTCAGAAGTTTAAAACTTAGCATATTAGGTTCCTTTACTTGGATTCAGACATTTCAACAAGATTCAAGATTTTGATGACACTTTCTACCGACGTAAGTTCTTCACTTGATGTTAAGTTCTTGCTAATTCTTTCGGCTTGTTGTTTTGTTTTCCCCATTCTGGGTACTTGAAACACTATAGTACTGATTATTAGTAGATACCATTAGCTGCTTGCTTGAATTAAGAATTGCTGAAAGATTAGGAGGGTGGGGAGCTTCTAATAAAATTAGCTTTCTTAAAAAAAGTAACAGTAAATTACTTTGCATTACTGCCATTATTTAAATTGGTGAACTGTGTTCAAAGCAGTTTTAGAGTCACAGCAAAGGTGGGTAGGAAGTAGGGTTTTCTGTCCCATCACATAGACAGCCCTTGTTGGGAATCTGAGTTATGTGCCATTATGGAACAAAGAGACATTCAGATGCAGTGAAGCCTTGAGAAAGCAGGGGATCGGCCTCAATGGACTGAACCCCAAGCAGCCTTTCAGAAGCATATTTATTGACTGTTATCCTTTTAGTCTGAGACAAGTTTCTCACACCAGAGCCACGAGGGTGTTCCTTGAAGGAACACATCATCACTTCTGCAGTCTCGTGCACGTTTGCAGTGCTCAATAGTGTAAGACTTTGTGGTTTGCTAAGGGATGTCTTGTGACTCGGATCATGCAGAGGCTAGGAAGCTTTTTCAGAAAGACAACACACAGAAAACAATCACTACCTAGCATAGTGATTTCTTTGAAGCCCAAGAATATCTAAGAACAGTTGCTTCATTCTGATGTTTATACCAGATATAATGACTACTAAATTTCCACTGCAGACCTTCCTTACTAGCAGTGATCCACAGGCAGTGATAGATTGATACAGCCCATGAACCCCTGCTAGAGCACTGGTACAGTAGTATGTTTGTAAGCACTAGGGACCTTGTGGGCGTGGTGGGACCAGCACTGCAGAGGCTGAAGCAAGAGGATAGAGAATTTGAGACTTGCCTAGACTACATAGACTATATAAAAAATTAAACGTGCTTTTTTTTTCTTGTAGAATTTCATATTATTGTGTGTGGCCTGGACTCTATCATAGCCAGAAGATGGATCAATGGAATGCTGGTAAAGACTTCAGTGTTGCTGGGGTTCTCTAAAGGTCTTTGCTGTTGCTTTTGACATACTTCAAATCAGAATTGTTTAATTTTAAATTAAGTGGATTTACAATTGTTAATGCTTTCATTATTTTCAATGAAATGTGTTTATGTGTTATGTTTATGTAATTCCTTCATTCTGATATTGAATCCCAAACTGACTTCTAGAATTTTCTGGAAATACGCTGCTTTCCCCCCTCCCCCCCATTTCTTATTCCTTTTTTAAGCCCTTTAAAACATTTCCCTAGATATCTCTTCTAAATTATGAAGATGGTGTGTTGGATTCAAGCTCCGTTGTACCTTTGATAGATGGGGGGACAGAAGGCTTTAAAGGAAATGCCCGAGTGATTTTGCCTGGAATGAGTGCTTGTATTGAGTGTACTCTGGAGCTTTATCCACCACAGGTAATCAAAAAAGTTCCTACATTTCTTTCTTAGTATCTTGGGTGGTAATTAGTGTTAGTTATTTCATCTAGTCAGTGTCTAGGGTCTGTAATTTGGGATAAACATATTTAAATATATGTTAAGGGTATAGGTTAGTATTTGCCATGATGAGGGTATGGGGTCAAACTTGTGTACTTAAGCCTGGAAACAAAAGCGAAATTTAAAGTAAAATTTGTTTAAAAGAATATAAAGTATGGTAGTCTTCCATAGATACGCTATAGCAGGTCTGCTTTTGTGGTTTGCTGTCAGCACTTCTTTCTTTTTACTAGTGCTTTGCTAAGTGTATTTTTCTTCTAGTTATGTGTATATGTGTAAGTGTGTAGGCATGTGAGTACAATGGTCCTGGACACCAGAGGGACAGAGTCTTCTGTAGCTAGAGTCACAGGCTGGTGTGAGCTGCCCGAGATCGGTGCTCTTCTGAAAGAGAAGTGTATGCTCTTAAGCCACTGAGCCATCTTTCCAGCTCCTTCCTTCCTTCCTTCCTTTCTTTCTTTCTTTCTTTCTTTCTTTCTTTCTTTCTTTCTTTTTTTGCTCCTTTCTTTTTTTAATTTAAGAAAAATTACAAAGTTATATGTTGGGATAAGTTATATTTTGTTTTCTTGGTATACTTTCCCTTAATGTTAAACTTAAGGTAAAGTGTGTATTCATAGGGTTCAGATATTTGTTGGAATCTTAGGATATATCTTTCATGAGTAAGGAAGGTCTACTGTAATTCTTACAGAGAACACAGCTACTAGGAAAAAGGATGGTGGGGTGGCTTAGTAGGGAAAGACCCTGAGTTCAATCCTAGGACCCTTATGGTGGAGCTAAAAGTTTTCTTGTGACTGTCATATGTACACTCTAGCATGTGTTCACAGGCACATACATGCAAAATAAATGTAAGAAAGAATTTAAAAATAGTATTAAGAATGATCTTTTAAGTGATGGAGCTCTTTAGCCTATGTACTTATTTTGATTTATAAATATTAGCAGTTCATCAACTTAAAATAGATTTAACTCTTTGCCTTTGTGTGGGTTTGCATTATACCTT
This sequence comes from Montemys delectorum, assembly GCA_019843815.1. Lineage (NCBI taxonomy): Eukaryota > Metazoa > Chordata > Mammalia > Rodentia > Muridae > Montemys > Montemys delectorum. The sequence goes on along the minus strand of JADRCD010206055.1, from coordinate 13,811 downwards.
TACATTAAATACAGACAAAACTAAATTACCCACATTTCAGAATTTATTTTGTATTTTTTTTATTGGCAGTAGAACTTGAGTGTATATGCTTTAAACATGTAGGACAAATATGTCTTTTTTTATAGGCAGCTCAGCCCTGCGAGACTCTGATGCCTACTATTAGTGTACAAGTCTTAATGCTTTATAGTGTTTTGCTTATATGAGTCAAGAGCTGAGATGAATGCTATGAACTAAACCAGAACTAGAAGTTGCATTTAAAATAGCTCATCATTTAAATTTTGTGGTTAATGTATGAAATGCACATACATACATACATGTAGGGAAAAAACACATAAAAAGGAAAGAAATAAAAATTAAAGACAAATTTTGTGGTTTTAGGTCAATTTCCCCATGTGTACCATTGCATCTATGCCCAGGCTCCCAGAACACTGTATCGAGTATGTGAGGATGTTGCAGTGGCCTAAAGAGCAGCCTTTTGGAGGTAATTTAGCAATCTGGATTTAAAAAGTATTTTATATATTATTTATTTTGAAATTTCATTTAAGAATTACCTTTGGTCATAATATGTTTGTCTCCCCTGCAACAGATGGGGTTCCATTGGATGGAGATGACCCTGAACATATTCAGTGGATTTTCCAAAAGTCCATAGAAAGAGCATCACAATATAATATTAGAGGTGTTACCTACAGACTCACTCAAGGTAAGTTAGTGAACTGTCATAATTGTAGGGAAATACTCTATGGCAGTGATTCTCAACCTTGTTTTTAAAAGACTATCTGTATATCAGATATTTACATTATGATTCATAACAATAGCAAAATTACAGTTAATGAAGTAGCAACAAAATAATTTTATGGTTGAGGGTCATCACAACATGAAGAACTGTATTAAATGGTTGCAGGATTAGAAAAGTTGAGAACCACAGCTCTATGGCAAGAATGCTTGCTATGTAATTAAGAGATCACCATCCATCTGAAGTTTAATTAAAGAACTACGGAAGCAATGTGTTTCCAGTTACTCCAAGGTAGTAGCAAACTATGTTCAGTAGAATAGATACTACTCAGCTAGTGGAGTTGAATGGTGCCACTGATTCATGTTTATATACAATTTTACAATTGAAAGAGCCCTTGTCTTCAAACTGTTCACTTCATCTTTCACCAAAGAGGAATGTATCCTCTCTTGGGAGCTGTCAAAAGAACTGTCAGATACTTACTCTGTGTCTTGTTTAGTTTGAGTTTTGGGCAGTATCTTACATAATCTAATTGCTTTTTCTTTTCTTTTTAAAATTTTATGGGTTTTTTTCTGCATGTATGTATGTGCATTTCATGTATACTTGGTGCCTGCAGAGTGTAGAAGAAGGTATTTCATCCCCCGGAACTGGAGTTATAGAAAGATGTGAGCTGCATATGTGTGTTGGGAACTGAATGCCAGGGTCTTCTGGCAGAGTAGTGAGTGCTTTTAACTATGAGCCATCTCTCCAGCTCCAAATTCCCCTTTAAATAGTAGTTTCTAACTATTGAGCACAGTGGTCACATTCTCTCTGCATTTCAATATTTTACCACTCCAAATCTTCCTGATTTCTCAATCCTTTGGTAGGTCACAAGGCTTTAAGTCTGGGTGTGCTTCTCTGACAGAGTCCAGTTATCCATCCTTCTGGGATCTCCTAGGCTATAATTCTAGGTTTAGCCATACCTCTGATATTGGGAACAGTTTTAAAGGAGAGCTGATGTCCTATCACTTAGTTTTTGCATTTAATATTGTTCCATTTGTTGATGTTGCTACTCATTAAATTTGCATATCTTTTTACCAGCCCAAGGGCTAGGCCTGCCTTCTCCCTTTTCTCACACAAGTAATATTCTGGAAGTTGTTAATTACATTTTTGTATTGGTCCTGGAGATCAAACCCAGGGCCTTAGCAGCCTTTTTAGATTTGTCTCAGTCTGTTATCAAATCTTCTTGAGTCTCTCAGACTTCTTTACTGTCTTCACAAAGATACCATGAAAGACCTTTCCAGATGCTCTCCCAAAGCCTGGTTGTTCTGTTTCCCCATTTCCTGGTTGCCGGGTCAGTCAGAGTCCCAGTCCCAGTTACTGAATGTGCCTCCTCTAGCACAGGCTCACAGTGAGCAGTCATGCTCAGCCTTGGTGACCAGTGTTCCAGCCCTGTTATAGTTCATCCCTTTTGGAGCTTTGCCATAGTATCTAAAAGAGTCCTCTATTCTTTTTGCAAATTTATCATTTCTTTTTGTGACTATTTTCTTTACTCCTTCTGGTATTATCCCTTAAATTCAGTTTATGTCTGCGGCCTGTTTCCTTACCTTGGTCTACCTGAGGCTGCTTTGTGCTCCTTGGAATACTGGAAACACATCTTGTAGTACTGCCTTACCCTCCAGGTTCATGTGGTTTCTCTAGAGTGAGCAATTCAAGTGCAGTTTGAAGACTTGAGTCTTCCTTTTGTATTATGGGAGATGGTTTGTTCGTTGAATCTATGAATATGGAAGTGAAAAGTTAAAATCAGTCAAGCTAGAGAGCCGTGCTTTGTTCTGTGTGGTCATGAACACAGAAATATACTTTTAAGAGATTATTTTAGTTTTTCCATTGTGACATTTTGTGAATGGAATGACTTGAATTAACTATATCAGGAATCATTAGGAAACTTGTTTATACTTATTGAGGCATTTCAGAGTCTAGTACTGTATATAAGACTATGTGGGATGAGCATGTGTAGGCACAGCCCATTTCTATACTTGCTAGGTGTAATGTTGTGGATATGATATTTAATTTCTCAGCCTTGCTTCCTTTCTTTTTAGAACAAGATGATGTGACAAGCATCACCATGTCAGAAACGTTAAATAATATTTAGTATTCACACTATACTATGGAGTATGAGGAAACACAGTTCTGTTTCTGTTTTGTCATGATGGAAAACTACAAAGACTTCATTTCAGTACTGTTGCTTAAGATTTCAACACACTACAGACTGTTGAGAATGGAAGATGATAGTTCATGTTTAAACTTCTCTGCTCTTTTTTTGAGATAGTGTCTTTGTCAGCTTTCCACCACCATGCCTGGCTATGCCCAGTTTTATTTCTTGATTTGAGTGCCTGAAAAATCAAGTTTCAGAAAATGGTATTTTGCAATCAAGACTTTAAATGATTTAATTACATGATTTTAACTCAAGATGACATTTTTTTTTTTTAATAGAGCTGGAGAGATGGCTTAGTTGTTAAGAGTGCTTATTATTGACAACTACCTCTAACTCTAGCTCCAGGGGGTCAGACAAACTTCTGGACTCTGAGGGCACCTACACTCACCTGTACACATACTTGCATATGCGCGCGCACACACATACACACATTCCCCTACTCCTAATTGAAAAATCTTGAAAAAGAAATGACCATATTTTATTTGGCAATTTTTTTTCAGGGGTAGTAAAACGAATCATTCCTGCAGTAGCTTCTACAAATGCAGTCATTGCAGGTAAGGGAAAAAAAAAAGAGTTTAGCTTTACTTTTTGCTTTGATTTTGACTTAATATTTAAATTGACATTTCTGTAGTTACTTGCATTCTAGGAATTTGATGTCTTCTTGGGTGAGTTACCCAAACCAAATATACTCCTGTTTCCTCTCTATTTCTTATGTCATTATGTCTTACAGGACCTTGTGTTTCTCTTAGACAAAGTGTTCACAGTTAAGGAATGTTTTGGCATGTCTTTTTACTCAGAGGGTTAGCTTTTCATTGATCCAATGAAGATGAAGGAAAAGTTGTATTGTTTGGATCATATAAAACAAATATAAAAGCTTGTTCTTCTGTGTTTTTGAAATGTATTTTAAAATCTATTTTTCTATAGAAATTACAACTTTATCTGATTTATCACTGACTTTCAAAGTATGTAATTTTTACTGAATTCAAATGCCTTTATTTTCTCTCTAGCTGTGTGTGCCACTGAGGTTTTCAAGATAGCTACAAGGTAATGAGTTTTATTTTTAATATGTGTATAAACCCACGTTATAACCTTGCTCAATTAGATAAAATGAACTTTTTTTCATTACAGTGCATACATGCCCCTTAATAATTATCTGGTATTCAATGATGTAGATGGACTGTACACTTACACATTTGAAGCAGAGAGAAAGGTCAGTAGCATTAAAGCTATAACAATATTTTTCACTATGCAGTCTTTGCTTTTCTATATTAATTATTAGGAATTAGAAGATAATTATGCTATGAGTTACTAAAGGAAATAATATATATCTTTTGTTGGATAGCTTAAATACTGTAAAGCATAATAATTTAGAGCAAATAATCTATTGCAAAAACATGCTTTAAAGCAAAAAATATTTTCATGGGAAATATACATGATTATAAAACAACTCAATTTCTATATCTTTGCTTAAAAAAAGACTGAGACTGGTTTGTGTGCCTCTAAATTATTCTTTTATGTTCGTAGGAAAACTGTCCTGCATGTAGCCAACTTCCTCAAAACATTCAATTTTCCCCATCAGCTAAACTACAAGAGGTTTTAGACTATCTAACCAATAGTGCTTCTCTGTAAGTGTTGAGTGTTTATATTGTAAAGTCACTTTTTAAACTTTACAATAAAAAGAACTATTTCTTTAAATAAGATGATGTTTGCTACTTTATTTAGGCAAATGAAGTCTCCAGCTATCACAGCCACATTAGAGGGGAAAAACAGGACACTTTACTTACAGGTCAGTAGTATTAATTTTTAATTTATTTTTTAAAGAAAATTGTATTATTTTTGTCTTAATGTGCTATACATTAAAATAATGTTGTTCTCCAGTCAGTAACGTCTATTGAAGAACGAACAAGGCCCAATCTTTCCAAAACATTAAAAGGTATTTTAAGTAAATGTGTACACTCATAGTTTTCTTTTTTAGTAAATGTCTGCTCCCCATCCCCCCTCCCTCCTTCCCTCCCTCTCCCTCTGTGTGTGGGTGGGGAAAGGGGTCTGTCTGTCCCTAGTACAGGTGCCTTATCCCTGTGCTTCTGTCTCCTCAGTCCTCAGTGTTTGGAGATAGGATGCCTTTGTGTGGCTTTAGCTAGCCTTGAACTTGCTTGTAGCTCAGCCTGGCTTTGAACTTAGATTTACTGATAATTAAATATGACCAAATTGTAATTATTTATATCTATAAAAATAATAGAATTAGTGGCTCTTTTAATAAAAAAAATTAAAACTCCAAGAATTCAAATTTTAGGACATATCTGAACTATCAAGCTATAATTTGTGCATTATGTATGTGTTATTCTTTTTTGTTTTTGTTTTGTTTCTCTGTATACAGACAGGGTTTCTCTGTATACCCCTGACTGTCCTGGAACTTAGACCAGACTAGACTTGAACTCAGAAATCCACCTGCGTCTGCCTCCCAAGTGCTGGGATTAAAGATGTGCGCCACTACTGCCCGGCATGTTATTTTTTTTTGTTGAGGTATTTCTTTTGCTTGGTCTAATGACACTCTTTTCTATTTTAGAACTGGGACTAGTTGATGGACAAGAACTGGCTGTTGCTGATGTCACTACACCACAGACTGTACTTTTCAAACTTCATTTTACTTAAGGAAAAAAAAAAATCTACCCATAATAGAAAATTCATAGAAATAATACACTTTATAAATGGTATGGAATTGAAGAGCCGGGAAGATGAGGCAGTAGGGAACACCCAAGAAAGGAAATTTAATTGGTGTCATTTTTAGCATTAGTGTGGCTGGAATTTGACTTTTATATATATACATATATATAAAAAAAAGAATGACTCTTTTTTAACTTTATAAGTTTCTCTTGAAGACTGAACTTTGGGGTTGGGCTAGTAAGCATTTTCATTTTAGTAATATGGAAAAGTATGCCTCCAGGAAAGATTATGAACAAATGTATTGCTTCTTTTAAGCAGGACAAACACTGTGTTTTGTGTGAATTTGTTGTGGTCAAAGAGCATATTCCTCAGTGTGCATTTGAATATCCATGTGTATAGAAATGTATCCTTGAATGGAAATGAGGAATTATGTCTTAAGAACATTAAATATTTACAACCTGACATCTAAAGTATATCAAACATAGGCAGTTTCTTCATTACTACTCATATAATTGTGACTATCCATGTGTGTGTTAATTATTGCAGAGTTTAACTGTCCATAATAATTTGTAAGCAGTATTAGAGATTCATACTTGTGCATGAAAATACAAAATATTTTCATGTATTTGTTTGCAATGCCACAGACCAGTATGCACAAATTTAAACCAAGACATGACTGTTCAAGGAAAATTAATGTTTAAACAGTTATCATTGATGCTTTTGCACTATTTATTAATAAAATTGTACATTGTCTACTTTTTATTGAAAAACTTAAAGTATATCGATAATAGTAAATAATTTTATAGTGGTGTAGAAATAATTTTTAAATGTTTAACAGTTATTACCAGACTTTTATTGCACCTGAGTGAAATTTTTAAAGTTTTACTGTAGTGATTTCCACAGTACAGACTAGGTTCATTTGCTCTAACTAGTAAAGGAAATGGAAGGACTTCATTTTTATAGTAAAGTCTCTCTCTTAGCATCCTTTTTTTTTGTTCAAAAATGCTAAAATCAAAGTACAAATACTAAAAAAATGCAGTTGTAATGTTTTAATGTGGGAACAAATAGTACCTGATTTTCATTCTTTGATTTTTATTTAGTTGCAGTTTTTTATTCAGAATGTTAGTGGGTGAAATCTGTCCCTCTGTCTTCTTTCTTTCTGGTGTGGGAGTGATGTAGGGATATAACTAGGACTTCCCACATTAGTCAAGTGCTCCATAACAGAGCTATATCCCAGTTTCTAGCTCCCTATTGACAAATTTAGTTCATTATAAAACCACATAGGGTACATTTACATGCTTTACCAAAAATGCTACAGAGTTAACATGATTTTTTCTTTATGGTTCTTTCTAGTATCAGACTTAGGGCCTTGTACTAGACCAATATTCCATCACTAAGCTGTATTTCCAATAAGCCTCTGTTACGTTTCTTTCTTTTCTGTTAAAACTTTTTATTGCATATTTTATGTATTTACATTTCAAATGTTATACCCTTTCCCGGTTTCCCCTCCAGAACCCCCCTATCCCTGTGGGCCCCCCCCCCCCCCCGCTTCTATGAGGGTACTCCCCCTCCCACCTACCCACTCTTACCTCACCACCCTGGCATTCTCCTACTCTGGGGAATCAAGCCTTCACAGGACCAAGGGCCTCTTCTGTTCATGCCAGACGACGCTATCCTCTGCTACATATGTTTCTGGAGCCATGGGTCACTCCATGTGTACTCTTTGGTTTGTGGTTTAGACCCAGGGAGCTCTTGGGGGTCTGGTTGGTTTATATTGTTGTTCTTCCTATGGGGTTGCAAACCCCTTCAGCTCCTTCAGTCCTTGCTCTAACTCCTCCATTGGAGTCCTGGTATTCAATGTGATGGTTGGCTGCAAGCATCTGCATCTGTATTGGTCAGGCTCTAGCAGAGCCTCTCAAGGGACAGTAATACCAGGTTCCTGTCAGCAAGCTCTTCTTGGCATGAGCAATAGTGTCTGGGTTTGGTGTCTGCAGATTGGATGGATCCCTAGGTGGGGCATTCTCTGGATGCCCTTTCCTTCAGTCTCTGATCCACTCTTTGTATTTCCTTTTGACAGGAGGAATTCTGGATTAATATTTTTGAGGTGGGTGGGTGGCCTCATCCCTCTACTGGGGGCCATGCCTGTCTACTGGAGGTTGTCTCTACAGGTTCTTTCTCTCCTTTTTTGGGCATTTCAGCTAATCTCATCCCCTTTGGGTCCTGGGAGCCTCTTGCTTTCCTGGTATCTGGGACTTGCTGGTGGCTACCCTCAGTTCCCCATCGCCATTGCTACACACCTCTGTTCAAATTCCTGACTCTCTGTATATCATTGCTATCTCCTCTCACACCTAATTCTGTCCACCTTTTTTTCCCATTTCCCCCCTCTCTTCCTCCCAAGTCCCTCCCACTCTATCTTCTGTGAGTATTTTGTTCCCTCTTCATCCGTACTTTGGTCTTCCTTCTTCTTGAGCTTCATATGGTCTGTGAATTGTATCTTGGGCATTCCAAGCTTCTGGGCTAATATCTACTTATCAGTGAGTGGGTACCATGTGTATTCTTTTCTGACTAGTTTACCTCACTCAGGATGATATTTTCTAGTTCCATTCATTTGCCTAAGAATTTTGTGAAGTCATTGTTTTTAATAGCTGAGTAGTACTCCATTGTGTAAATGAACCACATTTTCTGTATCCATTCCTCTGTTGAGGAACATCTGGGTTCCTTCCAGTTTCTGGCTATTATAAATAAGGCTGCTATGAACATAGTGTAGCATGTATCCTTGTTATATGTTGGAGCATCTTCTGGGTGTATGCCCAGGAGTGGAATAGCTGGGTCCTCAGGTGGTACTATATCTAATTTTCTGAGGAACCACCAGACTAATTTCCAGAGTAGTTGTCCCAGTTTGCAATCCCACCAACAGCAGAGGAATGTTTCTCTTTCTCCACATCTTTGCCAGCATCTGGTATCACCTGAGTTTTTTATCTTAGCTATTCTGACTGGTGTGAGATGGAAACTAAGGGTTGTTTTGATTTACATTTTCCTGATGACTAAGGATTTTTAACGTCCTTTTCTTTTCTTTTTCCTTCCTTCCTTCCTTCCTTCCTTCCTTCCTTCCTTCCTTCCTTTCTTTTCTTTCTTTCTGTTTTTAATAAGATAAGGTCTCATTGTGTAGTATAAACTGGTCTTAAGTTGTGACCTTCTTCTGCTGTCTCTTTCTGTACTGGATTATAATAATGTGTTGGAAAGCAATGCGCCCCCCCTCCCCGCCCCTCCTTATGTTTTCACGACAGGGTCTTACTATGTAGCTCTGGCTGTCCTGGAACATACTGTGTAGATGAGGCAGATCTGAAACTCAGATCTGCGTGCATTTGCCTTCCAAGAGCTGAGCCTTTTTAAAGGTGAAGATTATTAACCCTGAGTGCCTCCTTAATAAAGATGCTATACGAATCTTCATACAAAGGCAACAATATTTTCACCATAGAACTTGGGAAATAACTTTGGAAGGTTTATGTCATTTGCCCAGTGCTGTGCATTTAGAAGTATTGGGACAGGAATTCTTATAGGCCTCAACTCTCCTTACATACTCAGCTAAGCTCTTTGAAAGGAATTGGGTTATTTAGTACAATTATACAACTTGTATAATTACCAAGTATTAGTATAATATGCAAAGATATTTTTCCTATGGCTCTGTATAGTTTAATGTACATGCATATGAGTTGAAACCCTGTGCTGACAGTGATGTTTGGACCAGAGGCTTCTGATAAGGATAATGATACTTGTAAGCAAAATTAAGGTTAAAACACAGGACTTGCAAAATCTACCAGGGCAGCAGGCAAGGCCTTTGATACTCTCATCAGAGAAGTTAAATCCAAGGACAAATGCTTCAAGTTACAGGATATAAGACCTTTTGGCACCTCCTTCAACCCTTTCACTACCATCTTTGCCACTCGTGGCAACACATCCTATATATTTCTTTTTATGAAAACCACCTCCTTGCTTTCTTCAGCCTGTGACATTGCTGGGATTCTGGTGTGCCCTCAACTTGTGGCTTCTCCCACTGTCTGGCTCCTCCTCTTTTGTTTGTGTTTCATGATCTGGCTTTTCCTGTTTGTCTGACTTTGCTTCACCGTCAGGCTCAGCTTTGTCTTCTGGCTTTCCTTCTGTGTCATTTTTTTAAAGATTTATTTTATTTATTTTATGTGTGTGAGTACACTGTAGCTGTACAGATGGCCATGAGCCATCATGTGTGTGTTTGCTGGGAATTGAACTCAGGACCTCTGCCGGCCCGCTTGCTCTGGCCCCGCTCGCTCTGGCGTAATTCTCCGTAGCTGTCTTCAGATGCACCAGAAGAGGGCGTCAGATCTTATTACAGGTGGTTGTGAGCCACCATGTGGTTGCTGAGATCCGAACTCAGGACCTTTCAGAAGAGCAGTCAGTGCTTTTACCCGATGAGCCATCTCGACAGCCCCCTCTATGTCATTTTCTATGTCAAGCCCACCCACCTTGCTTCTTTCTTTTCATGTACACATAGGTCTTCGAAGAACTAAGATCTGTGTTCAACAGAAGCATCCTCCGGCCACTAGCCTGTCACTAACATGCTCAAAAATGCAATACAGTGGGATAAAGTTACTGGAAGATAATAACTTACCACAGATATGATTTTGTTGTCAAGAAAACGTCTCCTTATAGCTTAGGTCCTTGCAGTGTAAAGCAAATACTCGGGGAGCAGGCAGGTAATGTTCTTAGAATGAGTTGTCAGATATATGGAAAATTGTAGTGCGTGAAAATAATTGTCAAAAGGAAATTTTAGTTCAGTCATTCTCTGTCACTAGGTGACACCCATGGAAAAAGGATTAGCACCCTATTCAGAGGTCTAAGGGTGCCATTGCCCTTTAAAACTGCATTAAGGCCAATGCCAGCCCTGAATCAGAATAGAGCTCTTAACCCGTTAAGGTTGTAACTTTCTCTTTTTCCTTCCTTCCTTCCTTCCTTCCTTCCTTCCTTCCTTCCTTCCTTCCTTCCTTCCTCCCTCCCTCCCTCTCTCCCTCCCTCCCTCCTTTCCTTCTTCCTGTCTGTCTTTCCTCTCTGCTCATTTCCTTTCTCTTTCTTCCTTTTGAGAATAGGGTCATTGCAGATAAATAGGATATGGTCACTCTCAAATACAGGGGAACCAATCTGATAAGGTGGGCAATCCCTATTAGAAGAGGTGAGAGAGATGTGGGGAGGGAGATCAGAAAATGGAGTGGTGTATCTGTAACCAGGGAACAAAAAAATTGACTGAGAAGCTAGGAGAAGTAAGGTGCATTCTCCATGAAGATTTCAGAGGGAGGACAGCTCTGGTGAACAACTTCAGACTTCTGGCTCCAAACTATAAAAGCATTTCTGTCATTTTAAGCCATCCTGTTAGTAGTTAATGGTAGTCCTAAGGAATGTTTGGGGAGATAAAATTACATCATTTCCCCTTTCCCTTTCCTCCCTCTAAACCTTTTCATAGATCTCTATTGCTCTCTTTCAAATAATAGTCTTTTATTAACTGTCAAATATATAAATGTAGCATATGTATTCTCAAGTACATTACAGCCCTGCCAGTCTGTGTATAATGTTTTCAGGGCTGACCGTTTGGTGGCATGTGATCTTCCCTGGGGAAGACTTTCTTCTATTCCTAGCCTCAGTGTTCCTTAAGTACCTGTGGTTCTTTGTGGAGGGATAGATTCTCTTTTCACAAGGAGCTGATGAAACTCTGGATGTGTGAATGAAATTTAACCTTTAAATTCTGGTAGAAATTTTCTTTAGTATTATTAGAAACAAACCAAACAGCTGCTGACTGGACAAGAAAGGCCATCGACTTTAAATTTCCTCCCATGACCAAGTGTGGAAAAGAGAGCATACAAGCTATATCTTTTAGGCAGCGTGCACAGTATGTACTGATGGTTAATATTTTATTGCTTGCCAAGTGGCTTAGTCCATCCAAACTGTTGTTACAAACTACCATCAAGTGGCTGGCTCATAGGCTACAGAAACTTGGATTTTTACAGTTCTTGTGACTGAGAGTTCCAATATGAACACAGCTGATGAAGGCACCTATTTCTGGTTCATGGCTGGCATGACCTTGGTTATGTTATGCTTGAGAGGGTGTAGACACCCTTAATAGGGCATTCATCTCTTCCCCATGGGCGTCACCATCACCTCGTGACCCAGTAAGTTCCTAAAAGCGCCACCTCTTAACGTAGGAATATACTGATGAACGTCATTCTGATGACAGAACCCCGTTGTGAGGAAGGCTGTTTTCATCTGTCAATGTTCCAGGACCTGGGGACGGTGCCCATAGAGCCAGGCAAAGACTTCCAGGCCAGGCGAGAACTGGTCAACTACTTTTTGAGTACCAAGAGAAATAAAAGTGAGGCCTAGCCGCCGTGTTTACAGCTAGGCACAGGGCTCCCCGGTCGCTCCCGGGGGTCTGGGCTTCGGCGTAGACCGCGTCTGCCTGCTGAGAGCGGCCATGAAACTCAGCCCCCGCTGGTAACTAAGGGCTACCCTCCGCTCCCGGATGTGGCTTCACGCCCCCGCCCCCGTCCTTCCGTCTGGGCGGAACTCGGCTCCGGGATCTGGCGGTTGTGTACGTGGAAGGGCGGCGCATGCGCGCAGGGGCTCAGCTCAGCTGTGCGGAAGGCTGCGAGCACCGCGCGGCCGCGGGAGGCGGTGGGCCCGGGCCTCCGCTGAGGCCGCCGGAGCCGGCCGGAGCCAGCGCTGAGAAGGGGCCATGAGCTGGTTCAATGCCTCGCAGTTGTCCAGCTTCGCCAAGCAGGCCCTGTCCCAGGCCCAGAAGTCCATCGACAGGGTCCTGGACATCCAGGAGGAGGAGCCGAGCGCCTGGGCCGAGGCCATCCCGTACGGCGAGCCGGGTAAGCGGGTCCGGGGGTGTCGCGCCTGTCTGCCGTCGGACCCCAGTCCCGCCTGCCTCGGCCCGGGTGCAGGTCCTGCTGAGCTCAGGTGTCAGCTCGAGCTCTGGTCCTGGCCCCAGGCCCTTCCTACGGAGGCGGGAGCACAGCCCCAGATTCCTAATTGCTATGCGTCTTCCGCCTTTGCGTCCTAGGTCCGAACTGTGTAAACCCCCGAGTCAGGGAGCCCCGCGGGTAGCGTTTAATGAACACAAAAGACTTTACAAAAAGCTTCCTGGTCTTCAAAACAACTCGAGTCAGGGATAATAGTACCGGTGTTCTACTGAAGAGCTAACCGAAACTCAGAATACATAAGTAACTTTCTTCAGGTGAGGCACAGACTGTACTGGGCATAGTACCAAGAGAATTTGTGCTCCAAGAGTTCCCAACTGTAGTCTTTTTTTTTTTTTTTTTTGCAACCCCAGGTCTTTCAGAAATTACTCTTGGCTGAAATTATTCTTTCCAGGATTTTCGGTTACTTGTATCTTTAAGTATGAGGGATTCTTGAGCATTTCTACGTGTGTAGCAATGGACACAGTGCAACTCTTTGGATGAACAGAGTAGCTAACCACTCTCTGGTTTCTGCCTTTAGATGCCAGAAAACCTAAATTGAATCATTGATACCGTATTTTATGTATGGTTGTAGGTATATCGTGATCTTATTTCATTTCGTGTGTTACCTTGCTATTGAGTAGCTCACCTTTTTGTGGTTGGACCCCAGAGTTGGAGTTACTATACTTGAGACCAAATAAGTTTCAAATATAAAGATATTCATTTTCCCCCACCCCGCGCGAAATCTGAGACATGAATAGTGCTGTATGATTTATTTTTAAGGGCAGATTGGAATGGAATATGCTTTCTTGAATGCTATTTTCATCGTTATCACCTGTTATGTTTTAGATTACAAAACATGGGTCTGAAGAATGGGGCTAGTTTTAGTAGATGCGCGGTTACTATAATTTCGTACCACATTTTTCAAGAGGCAAACTTAAACCCAGGTATCCGTGAGGATGCTAATTAGCTACCTCGAAGACCTAATGTTGCCTTAAGCTTTGTTTTCTGGTTTCACAACACTGAACAAATAAATGTTAAATATCTGTCCCCAGTTCAGTTTCCCCAACACTCTTCATTCCTCGTAGCTGTGGAATCTTATTAAAGGGCGGATTTTGTTAAAGGGCTTCTTGTTTTCTTCCTCCTCCTCCTCCCCCTCCTCCTCCTCCTCCTCATCCTCCTCCTTCTTTCTCGTTCTTCTTCTCCTCCTCCTCCTCCTCCTCCTCCTCCTCCTCCT